>CM032386.1:6623337-6920837 GCA_019049475.1 Eueides isabella | reverse complement strand
TTAAAGAAGTTACAATGTTTATTTGTAAGTCAAATAAAATAAAATAGTCACGACATGCAATATATAAAACTCTTTAACAATGTTTTAACTGTATAGAAGTGTATAAGACCTAGGTCCTATACCTAATATATAGTAACAGTGAATTTTAGCCTTATACCTAGGTTTTAGGTGTACTAACTAATCAATTCAATATTCAAGGCGACTATACTTTTGTTAGGAATAGATATAAAAATACTTTTAGAGAGTTAGAGCTTAGGCCTTTTTTAAATTTTTACCCAATTTAACGCCAAAAATATTGAATGGTCTCCTAAATGTGCTTTTAATGTGCCAATGAATCAACGATATTAACGTGAAATATAAGCCATTACTAATTATAAAGTTATGTAGCAATGAATGTTTACGTTCAAAACTTTCAAGCATTTTTTGTGTCTGCTGCAAATATATTCCCTCATAAAAGCGGAGCATAACGACTTTGCGCTGCATCAAATTCGGACTTGGTTGTAAATGGACAAATGGGTAACGTGAAGCACCATATTTTAAATATAAAAGGATTTTTGAAAGTCGAATGATTAACGTACATAATATAGAAGCTCCTCCCCTTCGAAAAAGCCAAGGCAAAAAGTACATGTTAAAATTTAATTTAATTGAATTTATTTTAACAAAATTGCTTCTTAATAAACATGTTTATTAAATATTCAATATATTTTAATGTAGTTTTTGCCAAGGATTCAGGTAATGAGATGATTATCTGACAAAAATAATCGAGAAGTGCATCTGGATCACGGTTTGACAGTATTCAGATCAACATATGTAGGATAATTCAATTATTCTATAACAGTGAAGTTTTTGCAAATCGAACCAAGATCAAGACCAAGGAAGAAGTAGTTTTAAGATGGAGTGTTTCTTTTAAATATATAATGAAACAAAAAATCTGGTATGTAGTTTTTAAGTAATTTTCAAGAGAACAAGATGATGTCAATTGCATGGATGGATTCTTTATCATTTCTATATTATTATTATACATTTTTATTATACATTTTATAATAATGTTTCTGTAATAAAGCATTAAAATAAATTAATAATACTTTTTCCATGTCTAGCAACATGAGGCGTAAGCCAACTAAAATATGCAGGCGACTGAATTAGAATTACATGTACTAACAACTTAAATTCGCCTAATAGTTAAAAAAATGTTTAGAATGTATTCTTAGTACTAAGTAAGAATGTATAAGTGGTGAACATAAAAATAATATTTTCGTATAAGTGTTAATTATGTATAAAAATATTAAATAAAATTCAATTATTTATTATGACTGCAATTAGTAGGTATAGCAAACTCAATTCGTGTGTAGGACGTATAAACGTAATAGATTGACTCTTTACTAGTATAGAGTTAGCAAATGACAAGGTCCAAGGTGGGCCTAGGGAGCTGTGAGCTGTGCATATAAATTGAGTGCCTAAATAAGATAAGCCGCAGTTTCGGTAGTGGCACGAAGGTAGGTAGGTAAAACAACCCTACAATAAAAGTTGTGGCGGAATTTCCTTTCCTTCAACAACATTGCATTTTTAGTTTGTGTTGAATATTTGTTTCTAGGAAATGGTAATTTGAAATCGCTGCATGCATAGTAAATTATTTTTCAAGTAAGAAAACTTTATTGCGTAATATTATACAAATTATATTGACCTAAAACAACTTTGTTATCTTTACTTTATGCCATTTACACTATGCATTAAATATAATACATGTTATTTATGTATTTGAGCTGAAACTTGTGATCGTTTGAAAAAATAAATATCTATTGAATTTAAAAATTAAAAAAATGTATAAACTCACAATACAAAATATTGTTAGTCTATAAAGCACAAACGTAATTATCATTTATGACTTAATAGACTTTACACGTACTAGTAAATAGGAACTTATAGTATACCTAACAAAAATGTAATAATTATGTTAATAATATAGTACTATTACCTGACGTGGAAACTGCACATCTTGCTTAATTTACTTCAGTTACTTTTATAGTATGTACTATGTCCTAAGACATTTGATTTTGGTGTAATACAGCCGGTATGCAATAAGCACTTCGTACAAAAGCGAGCCATGTTGTTCAATCAATCTTATACCCAAAAGATTGCAGAGTTAACTTTAAAGAATTAATATAATGACAGTTGCATATATAACGTACGACGACGGAGACTGTCGTGGCGCAAGAACCTAAATGATAAAAAAATGTATTCTTAAACAATATATAATACAGATTTTTAATATTTATATTTTTTTTTTACTGCATTGTATATGACTTTCAAGAGTATAAGTTAAGAACATGCATGTTTATTCACATAATTTTAAAAAATGTAAAATCGACGAAGATCACATTTTAATTACAGAACTTGTAAATTAAACCTTGTGTTTAAATTGGTTCTTTTAAGTAGTCATCACCGTTAATTTGTATTCACAATTATGCAAATCATTTATACTACACATTTGTACTACGTACCACTTTACTACTTTCGAATGACGTAAAACGATAGTTATCTGTAAATATCCTCATAAATTGAAAATAGTTATCCTATAAATATTTTTAAAAATAAAATAAAAAGTTTTATGGAAAATATAAGCTGATAATTGATATTAATTAAACAGCGGAATCGGGATCAATTTCTTGATTGCATTTTACGCTCAAAAAAATATCACACTACGTTTGGTTTTATTAATTAAAAAGCTTTTGGATCATATATGTATTATAAATTTAACTATATTTCAATTTGTAAATTAAATCCCATATATACGGGATATTCCATTTTGAAGGTTCCGTACCTCAAAAGGAAAAACTGAATCCTTATAGGATCATTACGTCGAGAAAAAATATAGGCATATAGAAGATTTATATATGATGTTTTCATTTAGGTATTAATTCACACTTCTAAATTAGGAATCAGATATATGTAGGTTTCGGCAAATGGGAGATTTATAATTATATATTCATTTATAGTAAGACTATAGTTGACTTTAAAGTCAATTATATCAGTTTAATTACCTCATAACACACATATTAACAATTAAAACTTATATTAATATTAGGAACCGTCTGTGGGACTTTCAACTTGATGGTCATGAGTTTCATTTATTGCCAACTCAAAAAAAAAAATTTGCAAAAACATGGTCTATTTTGTTCGTTTTTCCTTCTATATATTTTTTTCTAAATGCGCTACAGCGGCACGTTCACAAAACGCCATATTTCAGACGATATTACTAAAGCCCTTAAAAGGACAAAAGCCTTTTTTGCATTCCGGTAATGTATCCGGGTGTCAGGGGAAAATGGCTGACTGTAAGGTTTCCTGTCTATAAAGATAAAAGGCAACATCAACTCTTTGTTTGAACTTTTATGTTTTAAGTCCATATAAATGCTCATTAGCAAGATTTTTTTAAATTAAATGAGTCATTGAATTTGGTATTAAGTATCTTACAATAACTGTTTTGATTGGTTATTTTTTATTATTGTAAGAACAGTATTTACAGTTTTTAATATACGCGATTCATCTTGTTTTTGTTTCATTTTAAATGTGTAATAATCGTGAAAATCAAAAGCCTCAAGAAAACAATCGCTGTAGATACTATTACTAACTACCTTTTAAATTTTTAAGTTGTAAATGACACATAAGAAATTGTATTTACCCCAAGTATTTCTGATCGCTGACCACAGTGAGCATCAAAATGATTTAAGTGAAGTAATATACGCAGTAAATCTACTTTTAAAATATAACTAGGTAACTAACCAACCAACACAAAAAAGATTTGATTCGAATACTTTACCATACCCTATTTTATGTCAACCATACATTTTAAAATAATGTATCTGCAGTAAAATTTAATCTTTTGAATTATTTAGAGAGTCTACATGAGGACATTAAATCATTAATATTCCAATGCAATTTAAGCATAAGTTTTAAATAATGAGAAAAAATAAAAGAAATAAAAATTAGAATGAAAATTAATAATAGAAAAATATTTTTTATTTAAGGTAGGTAGTAAATTGGTTTAGTTAAGCACGAAAGTCAACGATGTCAATGTATGAATGCAACATGACTGCACTGCACATTATTACAGTTTTTCTGGCACACCTTTATTTGATATTTATTTTCCTTAATAGGTATACTTGTTAATCAGGCGTACAAGAAACACAAAAAAATCATAAAAAAATGCAATTGAGCGCTGATCGTTTTTAGCTCCGAAACTATTGAAAGTACTTGTTAATTTATATGAGGTATATGAGGTATGCGTATTGGTAATGAAAAAAAGCGCTTTGGTATTTATAAAAAAATAACGGTTCGTTGTCACATAGCAATGACCGCTCCAATATATCTAAAGCAAACAAAACATTGTGACTAACACACTGCGCATGTATACAAATAATATACCTATACAAATAATATATATTTAAGTATTCGTTATGAATCTTTACCAACCTGTTGGTTTCTTTGAGTTTAACTTCTTACACATTTCTAAAAAATTCTAAACCATATTATGTAATCAATATAGAATAATGATTGAACTCATCTACAAAAAGACATTGATAATATATATTTTTAAATCGATTATTTTTATCGATTTAACTTTAGTCATCACAAATTTATTTCATCGTTAAAACAAAAGATTGTAGTTCCCAAACTGCTAATCCGATTTTCATAAAACATAGCTCAGACCACGATGAACATAGGCTTTCGATTAAAAATACCGCACTCAAACAAGGAGTTAACCGTAACTCCACAGACAGACATACATATATACAATTCAAACCTGTAGCACCTCTCATTTTACTTCGAGAGTAAAAACGTATTACTATTTTACTTTTTTATATAAAATTTATCATATATCATATTTTATGATAAAATCATATTATTGAACACATATAAAGATATGACTTACGACATTGCTACACAATAAATGTAACACATGCTTGATGTTTTTACACATGTTATTTGAGCTAAAAAAATATTCTGTTTTCGAATATTGTTGAATAAAGCAAATAAAAATAGGTACTTTAAGATATTTCTAATAAATCGTTTATGTGGAAACACTTCTTTATTCAGGTTCCGAACTTCACAACAGTTCCAGAGCTGTTTGGAAAAAAATGGAACAATGCTATGTGGGAAATAGTTCAATGTCTTGAACAATTTACTATTGAATAAACAAAATGTTTGATTTGAACCAAATGTAAAAATTGTTATAACCGATACACTTTTGAATGGTACCAATACAATTATAACAGAATCTATACATGATTCTGTTTCTTCTATAGTATTTTACTCTTGACTCCAAATTACAATGGGGACCTCATATTAATGTATTCGTGAAAAGACTAAGCTTTTATAAATGATAACATGCTTTGGAAATGATATGATCCAGACTATATAAGGTATCATTTATATCACTATTAATAAATATGTGAGAAATCACTAAATATTCATGTAAAAAAGTCCCGTTGGGTTTCTTGCGCCGGTTCTACTCAAGTCTGAGAACTGTAGGTAACTTAAGAGTGGTGATAAAGGCTTAAAAAGAATGAACCATGTAATTTCTTCTTTGAATTAAAAAAAAACCTTTATCTAAAATTCGTCACCTGAAGCCGTTGTTGATCTGGAGATCACTATTCAGTCAAAATAAGATAGATAATTACATTGGAGAGGACTATTCAGTCAAAATAAGATAGAAAATTACATTAAAATACTCAGTTAAAAACTCAGTTAAATACTCAGTTTTTTTTTTTCAATCTTTTGAAAGATTAAAACGTCCTTACCCATCGCTCTTAAAATAAGATAACAATAAATCAATTAACACTTTCAACGGAAATTAATGTCAACGTAATCCAATTTTCATTGACATTCTTACAAACGCTGAAAAACCAAGGCCTGCTGCCGGGGCTCAGGTGTGACTGTAAACAGTGACTGTGTGAATTCCCATTCGGGAAAAAAATATTTATTATTTTAATTTCCTCGCTGTAGTAACGAGGCAAAATACGGCGTTGTTTTTCACCACTCAACACGCAAATCCTTGAGAATTCAGCAGAAAGTGGTTTTTTCGTTTGCTCTAGGGAGAAACATCTAAATTCTAGCTACAACAAAAATAAGCTACTAAAATTTATATAGTCTTGCTAGTACATCTTGCTTTTTAAATAACCAGCTTTTATAATGGAACATTCAAATCAATATTGCAAAAAAATAAATGATGATAAGCTTGGTCAGCTAAATCTTTGATAAGGAAAGTCAGAATAACTTATCAAATGTTACTTCTTCTTACAAAAAATAATATTTGATAATGTGTATGATAACTTACCATCGGTAATGAAGGGATACACTGCCCGTAATTCCGCTTCGTATTGTTCAAGAGATATGGGCGGAACGATTGGTGGCACATAATCTTCTTCGGGAGACCTCTCTGAACCGTAGCCTTGGTCAAAACCTGGATCTTGAAGTTTCCATACAGGCTCGGCGTCGGATCCTGAAAATATAGAAATTTATATGAATATTACAGAAAAAAAATTAAAACGGATTACATTCTATTATTTTCTATGCCGATCAGTGCGATATTTGGCTGTGTTGCGAAACAAGGCTTTAAAAACAGATGGTGTTGTATAACGCCTCGAGAACTACATTTAATAATCTAATACCCGTTAAAAATTCAATTAATTATAACCGTTAATAAAGTATTTAATGTTAAAAACAATACACGGATTATGTTTGTATCTTCTATACTATAAAAAAACAATAAAAAATTGTGGTGGTGTATTAATTTTCTTTACTCCAAATTTTCGAGGCATTAGGCACATGTTGAGTAGCGGAACTCAACACCGGGCTTTATGTCGTTACCAGAATGAGGAAATGAAAATATTAAATATTTTACTCCTCCGAGTGGGAAGAGCCCTGAGCCAGGACGGCTAAACAACATTAAATAATTTTTAGAAAGAAATATTTAGGGTGATATAAAATAAAAAATCTACGATATTTTTAGTGTGTCTGTTTGTACACGCATACCTTTTAATGTACTGGACGAATTGGAATGAATTGGATGACCTAATAATAACTATAGAATAAAAAAAAGTAGTCCAAAGGTCATCTAGGTTTTATTTGATTTTGAAGAGTGATATGCTAAAATTTATGCACCTGATAAAAAATCTAGTGGTTAAGCTAAACTACAGAAGTAATTAAACATTTTCATTGATATATATTTTTTTTATGGAAAAGACAAGGCAAACGAGCGTACGGGTCACGGTGAGTGATCGCCATCGCCCACGGCCCCGTGTAACACCAGGGGAGCTACAGTTGCGTTGGCGGCCTTTGAGGTGGAGGCTTACGCGCTTTTTGAAGGTACCCATGTCGTATCGACATTTATTCGAAACGCAATAGTTGTCCTACACACTGTGTACTATTTTGACTCAACCGTATGATTTAGAGATATACTATCGCGGACTTTTTCTAGCATTATTATTCATCTACTACACTTAAGTATTGTTTTACGTTACTTTAATATATCTCTACCGATAGATGTGGCACACGTGATTAAAGCTTACAGTAGCCAATTTTTTTTCGACCCCTAACAATAACAGCTATGTTTCAGTCAATTTAAATAATAACATCGTAAATAATAATACCACTTTTTCTATTGGTGCATAACTACACGAAAATTTGTGTCCTTTAAGCTTTCCGTCGATCTTCAATCATGAAATCGGTACGAAACATTTGTTGAGCTTTGCTGGTAACAACCAAAGCGAAAGAAATTAAATTATTTTCCATTCCCGAATATCGAACCCATAACCATTACGTTTAATCAACAAACTTTGTACCATTTTGCCGTGGTAGGCTCTTATCTCTTATTCTTAAAATAAATACGGTATTTGTAAATATCTATTCAGTTTCCGTTAAGTCGAAAATACACCTAAGAAACGTTGAAAAAAGTATAATTATGCTAAATCGAGTAAAGCCTAAGAAAAGAAAGTAAAATCTCATTATACAGGCATTATCCTGAACGTTATTCTCTCACCCTTTCTTCTTCTTGCAAAAGGACGTAAAAACTTTGTTTCATTTCTGTTTTACGAAGGCATCCTTTTATTAATACAATTGGTAGTCCAGAAGTTGATCAAAATGAAATAGCCGACCGTGCCTGAGCTACAAATCATTTTAAGTATCTTACACTTTTTGTTTATTTAATGAAACATTTTTCTTGCAAGCATTTACTGTTTAATAGTTTAAAAGACAACTTTTTTATAAAATCAGTAAAGAGCTTAATGAGGTATTAAACTAAATGATATTATCACCATCTGAGCGATAACTTAAAATGTGTTGTATAGACAAATACGACTGTCGTTAATAATAATTTATATTTAAAATATTGTATTTCTGGGAAAATTTGGACCTTAAAAAATATTTTTAAAACAAGGTATATTTAGACATATCATATGTTCGGAGTCTGTCGTGGCATCTTGAATCTTTCTTTCTTTCGTTCGAATACAAATCAAACATTTCTTTATTATTTTTATAAATGGAGTCGTAATATGGTATGAAAGAAAACACATTTAGACTAATAGATTGCAGCAAATCTTACAAGAAAACATGTAAGAAACAACAAAGGGAAAATATCAGTTTGCGTGTCACGGATTAGTTGGGGCTTTCTAGTAAGCGTTACTAACATTGATTTATGATGCCTCTGCTTTGGGTATATTCTACAGCGTTGTTTGTTTGTAACGGATCAAATGTGGATGCCAATCATATTATTATATTTCCTTGTGTCGTTTGAAGATATACTGACTATGGCGTTGAGCTCCGCCACTTATCATGCACCAAATTTAGCAGAAAAAATCTATGCCATACCGGAGGGTTTCACATGGAAGGTTTAATTAATCATATGATTTATTTTACACCTTGGGGTAGGTTCCCTCCAAGGCTTACGTAGAGGGGTAGTCTGAGATTTATTTTATGCCGAAAGTGAGTATTGCTATACTTTGCTGTGACAGTACTAGTTATATACTACGTAACTCAAAAAGATGATATATCTTAGTATATTTTTTACTTTGTTACTTTACCTACGTGTAGCCTAAAAAACCCACATGCCTTAAGCCGCGTGATTGACTGCGTCCAAAATAAGACAAACGTCGAGAAATATTTCGAGATATATCGGTGGGTTATTAAACTTTCTAAGTTTATAATATCAGTGGAGGCCGAGATGCTAAATTTGCAATCACTAAAGCTTTATGGTGATCTATTGTATTGTAAAGATTAAATAGTAAAACGACTTGCTTGACTTTCTAAACCTATAAATTTTTCATATATATATATCACAAAAGTGACGGTTCGCTTGAAATATTACTGTACAAATTCGTTAACCAAAACAATTAATTAACAATCAAACGTTAATCAAACGTTCTGCAAATACTTTGCTACTATAAGTCCCAGTATTGTCATTAGTCGAAATTAATGTAATTTGAAAAACATATTTTTTAGACTTAGTATCTACTATAATTCAAAAATAATCTAATAAGTTTAGTTCTAGTGAATCCAAAATTAGTAATTAGTGTTAGGAAATAATGGTTTATAGATAGGCCAGGGGGACGACAAGACGAACGAAAATGAGATGATTGAAACAAACACTTTTACGTGCGTCTAAATTACTATGTAACAAAGACATGTTCCTAAGCTGACAGGGTCTTTGAATAACTACTTAGTATATACGTCTTCGCACGAAGCGATGAAATAATATACGAGATCATCGAGCCTACCTGAAGTGAAGTTCGATCATTATTATATGAGTCGTTTAATTTGAACTTACTTATAATTTTCCATCCTCCCATATGCCTTGACTTAAAAGTTTTGCGTGATTTCCGGTAAGAATAACTACGAGTATATGTAACGCGAGGAACACAAAAATGTAAATGCAAACTCAACATCGAGTTGTGTTATCTTTAAAATTATAAACTTTAGATAAGGAGCTACTATTTAGTTAATATATTTTCCCTCATGCGATCGTCCTCCCTTATATTATAAAGGTCAAAGTTCACTTTACTTAAGTCTATTTTAATCATATATCTTACAATATAGTCTTGTTTATTTTTCTATTAACATAATTTGAAGTAGCAATCGTCTCAATAAGAATAAAAATGACTTGTTTACATGATATAGAAGAGATGTAATTAAACATGAAGCCGAATATTAATCGATCAATCGAGAATGCGATCATGTACATACTATTGGACTCAACCGAATCGTGCTTGCAAAACATTCTAGTAATGGAATTGTCATGTAACTAGAGTAGATATCTAGTTATAGTAGTACTACTACTAGCGTACTGTGCACATATTGAAATAAAATTATGATTACGATGATTAATATACATCAAAACATTAGTTTTTATTTGGTAATATGAATAACGTTGTAATTAATCTGTGTACAAAAAATTGTCAAATTAAAAAGAAATAAAATCTTAAGAATGTATGAAAATATAAAAGCACGTGGTATTTGTGTCGAAAACGATTTTGTTTTAAATGCTTACATATTAGCCCCTAATTATAAGAGAATAACTAAATTTTCTGCAAAATAACTGTACAACAATAATCAAATTGTACTACGTTAGTAGTTCACAATCAGATGTTAAATTGATAAATTTGTAAAATACATTATGCAGGACCAATTAATTAAATTTTCAATACGTAGGAATATGTAGGAACATGCCGTTTAATAAATTGCCTATGGCATAATTATCAATTATATATTGTGTTACAGTAAAAGCACGTTTTACGAGCATTTAAATATTTAATTACTTCATTAAATTTAACAGTATCAATGTGGACATGTGCAGACTAAGTAAAGTAAAACACAAAAACTATTTTGAACACAATAGAACATAACAGTTTTAATAATTATTAGACAGAATAGTTTCATATGAGTTGAAACACTCGAATTGATTATGTAACTAAAGACCAAGAAAAAAAATTACCCAAAAAATTTGTATTTGTCTTCATGAAGTCCGCGAACTTATGCCAAACTAGCTCTATTAATGTCTATTATTATTGACAGTAGGTAAACTTAGTGTCAAGGCACTCTGTTTCCGTTTCAGTTTACAAACTAAATTCGAAACTGTCTGTTGAAGATTGATTAAAACCGCGCTTTGAAAATATGCTTAGTGCAGCTTTTGTTAAGACGGTAACGGTGATAGCGATGGTTCTTCTTCGGGTGTGCAAGTTTTAAAATGAATTACAGCCTTAATCATAAATAAATATAAAAAGATTAAATATATAAATTGAAAATATTAAATAACTCATTTTCTCGAGAGGAGATCGAACCCACAACCTATATTGTATTAAAGTCACATTCTTGTGCACCTGCGCGACGACAGGCCACAATCGTTTTAATTTCTTAAAAGTTACAGTAAGAATAAAGGGTTATTATTCTCTAAACAATTTTAAGCAACGCAGTATTATTCCTTATCCAATTAACAAAAGTTAGATAGGTACATGTTGCTTTTTATATGGAATAAAATTGCCTTTTACGGCATTGTAAAATGAATATCACAGGTATATAACATGAAAGCAGAGTCGCGTCGAGTGTGGTTCAGTAAATATATTACTTACTATCTGAATTAATTATTATAAATCATGTTATCGGATAACCTTCTGTTTTGGACTGTTTTTTTTTTGACAAATGTGTTTTCCTATCTACATCCGAACATGCGGGCGGAGCCGCGAGCAAAAGTTAGTAGAATATATAGTACACCATGTACTATTTCTACTAGCTTTTGATTGCACATTTATCTTTATATTAAATTAAACATTTTTTTACAGAAATACAATTAAATTAAAAGTGTTTTAATATAACAATAATCATTATTTTAAGCGGCAACAGTCACAATTTTGTACAGAAAAATATGAAAGTAGTGGGTGAATAAATTTATCGGGGTTATCTATAAAATGACGCAATATATAATAGATAAAAAACAAAATTATAATGGGATAATTTGGAAAGTTAATTCTATTTATCAGTTGTCACAGAAAAGATGATATATTATGTTTAATTTACTTGGTGATTTGAGAATAAAGTCCCAGATGCTAAGTTCATTATATTCATTTGTGATATATGCATTTGCTAACTCAATCATTAATAAACTAATATAATTAATTTCATATGAAATAATCATTTTTTTATCCAAATACAAATACATTCAGTAAGTAATTTATTAAATATTTAATTAACTAACTAACAGCTATTTTTTTTCTAATATGTAGTACGTAAGTTGTTTATTTTCATATTCCGTATTTTAAGCAGAGCCTAATTCTTATAGCACAAATTATTAATATATCAAAAACTAAAAATCCGGAAACAGGGCCGGCATCTGTGGGAAATCTACAGTAGCCTCTAAATAATATGTTTATATTGCAGTGTATTCATTTTATCTATTACTATTTACAGACCTCTATTTCGACAGAGTACAATGAAATAGAAGAAGGAGATTATACACTAATAATTCATGAATGAATTATTAGTGTATAATCTTCTTCTTCTATTTGATAAATTACAGTAAGTAAATTGAGAGAAGAAGACGAGACAAGACAAGTAATTGACCGTAGTAAATAATTTTATTTACTACGGTCAATTACTTGTCTTATTTTAGTGTTATTTAAACGGGCGAGCCGCGAAAGTGTTGCTATTTACTCCTACATAAAACGACGTATTCCTCAGTATAAAGTATATGTATTAAACAATTGTAACAAGCTCTTTTGTACCTGTATGAAGGGACATATCAAGATGCAGTTTTAATAGTTTTGCATAAACAATAAAAACAGATATTATTTTATGAAGCTAAAATAAAATATATTGCATCAATTTGCACTACTAAAACACGTAAACCATTTATACAAATCTATGTTATAACATAGATACAAAAAACGCTAAAGAACATCAAACAATATTAAAAAATTATGTTAGTTTGCCCAAATTTTAAGGAGTTTGTTTCAATAGAACTAAAATAATTAATATTTTTAATTCTGAATAAAATTGCTTAAACTTATCTACTATAAAGAGATAAATTGCAGGCATCTGAATATTTTCGTAAATGAAAAGAAGGCTTGGAGATTAATTGAAGCAGTAGAAGGGGTCTTAAAAGCTTAGATTAAAAGGCTCAAAGGTGTTATCAAAAGACTGCAACCGTGCCCAGGGCTTACAAACAGCCTTAGTTTATAACTTTGAAAGAAGAATAGTTTTTCTTTGTAAAATAATGAAGGATTAAAACTAAATTTCTACAAATAAATCTTTCGTGTAGCGTCTACGAATACATAAAATTATATAAAAAAAGTCGTCAACCGCGAGTCGGACCTGAATTAGCTTGAATGTAGGTGCGGGAAGCACAACTTTTTAACAAATTTTAGCTTACACCCGTAGAGTATGTATTTAGTTTGAAGCTAGAAATGAAATGAAGAGTTAAAATGTGTTATAAGTTTTATCTGTAATAATTGTATTTACTAGAGTTGTCACATTTTGCTAATTTTCATAATCGTAGGTTTAAGAGACCGGAAAACGACCTTTGCCTTTTAACATTTTACTACACAAAAATCTTTGATGATATAAACTTCAAGCAAAACATTTATAACAATTTTTAAGTATGTATTGTCGTAATGGTTGTGTGTGTGGTTAGTAGATACGTTTCAACAAATTTTTGAGGAAGCCTTTGTAAATCATATAACTTTTTAATCATAAACAGTTCTGTAAAATGAAGCAGCCTCAAGTAAAAACAAGATTATTTACCGCAACCGGCCTGATTAAAATTTAGATACAAAAAATCTGCTCGCTCCTTAAAGTTTTCTTTTGCTCTGAGATAATATCCTTTATAAGTTTCGTAAACATTATGGCAAATGTTCACACATTAAGCATTTTATCAAGATAAATCTTACGTAAAGATAAATGTAACTCAAGATATTTTTCAACGCCTATATCTAATTTTAATTGCTTGCAATTCACAAAGTAAAGAACTTTAAGTTTGATAATTTTCTATACAGAATTATAATCTTATAAGTTTTACATACATAACATGAGTTTTCCTCCTGAGTCCATCAGTCCTTTCGGAAATTAAATCGAGTCGCGCAGATTAATATACGATTTTTTTTTATATAACCGTTGTCTTAAATTGTTATATAAAGTAAAATTTGTGTTAGTTAAGATTTTTAAGAGTAAGGCATAAGTATTTAATAGTAAAGAAAGTTTAATAATAATGTTTAATTTCTTTTGAAGATAAGAAGATTGATTTAAGAAAATTGACTTTATATCAAAATATACAACTACCGCTCTGTATCTCACTTCTTCAACTGTGCTATAACCGGCACATGGTACGAGTAGGTTAGGCAGAAGGAACTTGGGAACCTAGCGTAGTCTGTTCTCATATGAATATATATACCTGCAAGAGTACTTGGTGGCCTTTATGAGAAACCGTAAGCGCTAGAAGACGAAAGACCTGTTTCCTACAAAAAGAAGTGAAATCCTACCAAAAATATTCTGTAAAAAAACCAGCAAAAGTCTAGAATTGTTCTAAGGCTCCTACTGCATTTTTTTAATAATATATATATATATATATATATATATATATATATATATATATATATATATATATATATATATATATATATATATATATATATATATATATATATATATATATATATATATATATATATATATATATATATATATATATATATATATATATATATATATATATATATATATATATATATATATATATATATATATATATATATATGTATATATATATAACTTGTGTATGTCACACTGATGCTTAATGTTGACAAAGGAAAAAAATTAAAACAATGGATTAAAAGGGTAAGTAAGAAGCGTCATTATTTTTTCCATGATTTAAGTATTAAGTATGGATTTTTGCGGATTAAGTATGGAAATATTTGTCCTACAAATTTTAAAATTGGGTGTGTTGGAGTGAATTTATTAGTTTACTTGAATACGATAGTTAAAAAGCTCTCAATCTATCCAGAGGTATTCAAATACACTAATTGTCATATTTACGCTAAATTGGTCCCAGAAAAGGACAGTACGGCAGGGCTTGAATGCTACGATTAAGAATATCTTCCGATATCAGTTTTTGGGCACATGAGTCGCGACCCTTTGGGCCACTACAATTATACCTTCATCTAGTTTATAAAACTACCTCACTCCCTTTGAAGCCTCTCGTTCTATCTATTTTATTCCCTTCTTGATTTTTCTCTAAAAAACCTATATGAAGAAAAATCAGGGATAGGAATTTTGGAGGACATAGGGCAGTCGTATCGTATTCGTCGGCTAATTCGTCATCGCTATACGATACTCAGGCACATCACCCTACATCTGCGATAAGTGTGCAAGGGGTGGCGGGTCCAGTATAAGGACGCCTAAAGACAGAGCTAGTAAGCAGGCAGGAACTCCACTTTCCTACTTGGAATATTGACTCTAAACGGACCGGAACTATAAAAATTACGTAATTTCAAGTAGCCACGTTTCGCGCAGGCCTAGGGACAATGTCGAATGAGAGCAAACGGTCTAAACACCGAACAGGAAAGCAGATACTGACAAACGCCGAGACTAATGATATTAAGAAGAAGAGAAGACTCATTATAATAGAGATCTCAACAATGTTAAAACGCCATTTAAATTTTACTTACAAAAAATTATTCACTGCTTGTATATTTATATTAATCTATAAAAATAAATCATTTTTAATATAAAATGGTAAAATAAATGGAACCGAATTTTGCCATTGTGATAGAAGAATAATAGACCATTTTCCTTCTCCACAGCGGACCGGTGATAAATCAAAATCATTTATAATCCAATCTAAATGGCAAATCGGGACTAATAATAGTTAACAAAGAAAGCCTACTACGTTTATTTCGTTGATTAGTAAGACAAATGGAGCAGGAAATATTGCGAAAACTTTTGTAAATTACTGAATAATATTAAACGTATGGTAAGGTTTTTTGGTTTTTCAATATGAATTAATTTACGCCACAGACTTTAATCTTTTATATATCAATCAGGGATTCAAATCTCATAACAATCAAATTTTTTATACGATTATTATTTTTATACGAATATTTTATTATAGATGTATATCTTTCAGATGAAAGTTGTCTTCTGGGGCAACTAAGAAATTTGGAAGTTTCTGGTTGTTTGCCAACAGAAGCTTAGCCTGTGTTTTAAGATGTGTATAATAGTGAGGTATAATAGTGAGGGTTGGTTAATAGTGAAGCAATTATAACAGGTTCGTCGGCTCCCTCATTTCCAATAGTTCTAATATGTGCACTTACACATGCCATGTAAATATTATCTTTATTCCCTGCTATCTTAAGCAGTGCACGTTCCTTTCTAATGCGTTGGTAGAAAACCGTGAGGTACCTTAGCTAGTCGAGTGACAACATTGATTCACTGACGAATCTTTTGGGTTGCGTAGAGTTCAACACCTGTCATGTAGAAATCTCCTGGGTCACTAATCAGTATAGGGGTCCCAAGATCTATTTATGGCCCTTTAATCTTTTCAACATATATAAATGATTAACTTTATTTAATCGAAAGGAGCCATGGCTCCTTTCTCATGAGATAGTATTGTTAATATCACTTCGTTTATTTTTAAAATGCAATGGAGACAAAAAGTATATGACGATTTAAAGAATGCTCAATAGTAAAAAATCAAAATGTATGATATTCAGAACACCTAATATGAAAATTGTTATAGCCGATGTACTATTAAATGGTGAAGCCATGGATCCTGTTTATTCTACGGTATTTCTCGGCTTCAAATTACAGTTGGGACCTTATATTAATAGATTGGCAAATAGTCTGAGCTGTGCAGCTTTCGTGGTATAAAAAACAGATTATTAACTGACAAGGAAATTGTTTCGCATTGTTTACTTTAGCTACTTCCATAGTATTATGTCCTAAGGCATTCTACTTTCAGAAAATGCAAACAGTATTATGTCAATCATAGTCTTGAAGAGGAGAGATATTCGCGCAATGTATACTTAGGTCTAAGCGAAATATGTAGATAGTGCTACACACCATTGCATACACACAAACGCTACATACACCGTCCCCGCCGGTGGAGACGAAGTCCCAGTTTTTCTGTGGCCTAATCGCGCCTAGGCGCGTGTGTAGCCCGCAATAAAAATTCCAAAAGGGCATCAAGAGCCAATAGGCCTAGCTCGGACTGAGCGAAGCAAAGTCCCCCACTACAAACGGTGTACGCAAACCGCGGTCCGAGTCTCACTGGAGAGGCCCTTGCAACACCGTGTTCTCTATTGTTGATGCCTTAGATGGTTTCCAAATTAAGGTCGGAGCTCCTTTAGCTCGACCTCCCTAAGCCCGGTGACGCTGTAGAGGCCAACAGGACCAAAAGCATACTGCCCAGTCAAAAAACGAATCAAAAAACCTGTTGCGTCATTCGTTTACGAACACTCGCCTGCTAAATAAGTCAATCCAAAAGAAAACTGAAACCATGGAGAAAATTGAACACCGTGCCGTAATAAAACTCCTTACCAAGGAAGGAAAGAATGGTCAAACCATTTTAAATAAAATGCAAGTCGTTTATGGGGAGGATCGTCCTGGTAAATCCATAATTTATAAGTAGCATGGTCTCTTTAAACATAGTCGAGGGTTGATTAAAGACGACGCTCTGGACGGCCAGTTGGGGCCACCACATCAGACATCATCGAAATAGTGGAAAAACTTGCACCAGAGGACGCCCGTTTGAAGAAAAAACTGTTATCTGCATTAGTTGGAGTATCAGATATCATCATTCTGCAGATCCTACATGACCATCTGGGTATGACAAAAGTCCATGCAAGATGGGCAAATACCAAGAAGGCTCATACCGCTTCAGAAACAACAGCGCGTCGATGCTTTAAAGTATTTTTTGGAATTGTGTGGAGATGAAGTGGCACAGATTTTGTAACGGATTGTTACTGGAGTTTAAACATTCGTCCATCACTATGAGCCTGAGTCAAAACAGGAGTCCGTGCAATGGCATAAAAAAGGCACACCACCCCCACAGAAATTCAACGTATCACAATCGGCTGGAAAGTTGATGGCTATAGTTTTTTTGCATTGTTACGGTATAATACATATTGATTACAAGGAAAAAAGAAGAACCATAACCAGAGGATACTACTCATCAATACTAATAGCCGTAACAGACGACCGGACTGCACCACGAACATGGTGGGCCATCGGGCCATATTCGATCGTGTGTAGCACGGGTCGGCGTAAAAAAGGTGGTGCGGACCAACTTCACTCCAGACAGGCTTGCGCGGAGCAACTTCAATTCAGTACGTGGTTTGGACCGACCCATGTTTGATCGTGTGGATGGCGTACCAAACCAATTTTTGATTCAGTTGCTATTTGGCCACCGTAAGTGGTACACGTCGTAACAATAAGACAACATTGTTTTGGATAAGAATAGGAGATATATAAAGACTATTTTCATCACTCGTCTTTTGTATGCAAGGATCGTAAATAATACGTCATACAAAAATCGTATATTAGGGAGTATTGTAAATTTTGTCATATTTCAAGACCTGCTCTAATCCATTGAATACGAACTATAATAGTCATAAATGTTTACTTATACTAAAAATCGTAAAAATAGGTATACTGATATTAAATAATAAATATTAAGTCGGCTTTCCATCTCTTCTATAGGTATATTAAAATTAAATAATAAATATAATTTCACATTTCACTATTCACCCTAATTATTTACAGTAAGCAAGGATACTTTAATTTGTTAATTATAAATAATTGATGAATCCACTTATTTATAATTTACAAATTAAAGTACATACACTTGCTTTGTTATTATGTAAAATTAAATTGACAATGACGTACTCTTTTAAAGTATTAAAATAGAAGTTATATAATAATAAATAGAATAAATCCACTCACAGCTGTTTACTGTTTAAAAATACGTAAAAATATCTAATGTTTAAAAATTAATATTTTATATAAATATGTAATATTCGCAGTAGTGTTGATACATGTATTGGCTCAGTTGGGAGGCGGTGGTCTCAATATCTAAATGACCTTGTTCAAGCCTTCGTTATCATTTATTTTGTTTTTTTTTTTATTTATTTTGGTTTTGTTTCTGTTATTCTATTATTTTAATTGATATTTCTAGAAATATAGAAAATTTTCTTTTTTCTTTCAGTTTGCATTATGATCATAGTATAATTTCGATATATTATGCTTGCTCAAAAATACTCTTTATTACGCGTAATAATTATTAAGTAATATATATTTTATCGTTTAATGATTATACTTAGACATAATAATATATTCGACGTATATATATCAGTGTCCTCATGACTTGGTTTCGAATCCTAGTAAATGTATTGTGTTTTTTTTATACTTTTTTTTATTTAGATTTCTTTTTATTTATTTTCATTGTGTTTCTATTATTCTATTATTTTTGTTACTATTTCTAGAAACTTATAAAAAAATATTTTTTTATTCTGTATATTCTTTACTACGCGCAATAACTGTTATTTAATAAATATTTTATCGTTTATTGGTTTTACTTAGATGTAGACTGTAAGCCTTACATGTCGCAACATGTTCGCAACAATATTCAGTCTATTCTTAATAAATCTTATCTATTATATAAAATTTTAGAGCTATATAAAGATTTTCCATGCTTGTGGCAATACAGCACATAAGCTCTACTACAATGAACATGTACGTAATGATTTTTTGTTATGTAATTTTTTGATAGTGAAGGTGGCATACCGACACGTGTTCACGCTGTGCTAGCAAAAGCAGACTGGACGACAGTGCTGCCAACTGATCAAAAGAATACTTTAAAATCCCCTAAATTCAAAGTAAAATATCCTGATTTTTGTGATATTTTTAATGATTTTTTTAAATGATAAAAATTAAAATACTCAAGTGATAATAAATTCAAATCTATCTTTTACAAATCGCCATTCATCCGCCAATCTTCTCTTTCCCACTTTATTTATATTTTTGAATATATCCTTACTCTGCTGAGCTTTGATTAACTTTGGGCATTATTTATTGTTTTATAAAAGTTTTTACTTCATTTATTAAATAAGAGTGCACATATATGTAGAATAAATGCTTATCAATATCTTTTAATTTAAATTTTACTCGTTTACTTATAGTTGTTTGCTTTAGACATTTAGTTCGACTACAGAGGGCACCAAGCTACCACGAACATGCTATATAATGAATATATAAAAACGTATCTAGTATAGTTTATTTTTTAAAACACAGTTAAAACAAAACATTCTTATTAATGAAGTCTCTTATTCCAGCTGTTGTTTTCCTTAATTTTTCACTATAAGAGTCCCTCACTTAATTTTTTCCCTAAATTTAGGGGAAAACTCCCAAGCTGAAAACATTGCTGGACGGTACGGCTCGCTGTTTGGTCGTCTGGCGCAAAGGCCGTGCCGGTCTGTTTGGGGTTTAACCAAACCAAGTTCGGTCGTCTATTTGCACTTTAAACAAATTAAAGGAGGCCATCAAAGAATGACGTCGAGGAAAGTTGGCTAAGGTTGTATTGCTATTTCAAGACGCACCAGTCCATTAGAGCAGAGTTGCATTGGCTGCTCTGACCTAGATTCGAATCACTACTTCACCCACCTTACAGTCCAGACCTGGCCCCTACTGATATTCATTTGTTACCCCATTTATAAAAAGACTGAAAGGAAAGGAAATCTGACGACGATGAGGTGAAGAAGGCCATTTAGACCAATTTTGAGGCGAAAGAAATAAAATATTATTTCGACAGTTTAGAAAAAATCATTCATAGATCCAATAATTGTATTCAAGTTAAGGGTGACTATATTGAAGAGGTAAAATAGATTTATTGTTTCATTTAATTTAGAACTCTTTCATTCATGAACTTTTGGACGTCCCCTCGTAGTTAGTGGTAATCTATAGTTCTTGTGAAGAGTGGGTGTTTTAAATCGGTCGGATCTTCTTTTGTTTACAAGCTTGTGTTTGGCAGTAGACAGAGGAAGATTTTGCCTCTTTTCATACGGAAGACGAGGCACTCTTCTCTTGTATTTTTATATTTAAAGTGATTGGCTACATTTATTGTTAATGGTATAGCTGAAAGAGCTTTTTCAATTTCACAACTTATTGAGTCTTGGATTGTATAGAGAACTGATAGAAAATTAGCAATCTCGACGCCGGGTTTTGTCTAGCAGAGCAGGGAAGTAAATATAATTAATTCTAGTGAGAACATAAAAGTTATTAAAATTTATAGAAAAGCAAAAACTTAAAAAGTATTTACACAACCTACTCAATTATATTACTTTTTTGTTCTTTAAATGGAAAATAATATAAAACTAACATTTAATAAAGATTTTGTATTTTTAGATAGCGAGAGAAGAAAAGTTGCTAAACATTTTGAAAGTAAGAAATGTATTGAATTAATAAGTAGGTAAACTATATAATATAAAAACAAGTTTTTCTATACAAACATGGCTTTTAATCAAAGAAAATGAGGCGTATTTGCGCCTTCGAAATATGTAAGGAAAATATGTTCATAAATTACAATAAAGATACCTTATATAGCATTTCAATAGAGTTACCGACCTGAGGTAAGGCAGAAAAAGTAACTATTAGCTTTGCTTGCGTTTATTTTTCCTCCGTGCTATATAATATATGTAAAGTATTTATTCTAATGTAATTGAAAATTATATTTTTTTATAATTAAAATTTATAAGCTATTTTTTTTAAAGCTTCTCATAAAATATAATCTTCGCTTCACTCTTCTGCATATTGGAGAGCATTCTCTACTCTCTATGACTCTACGCCTATTCTAAATATTAAGTATAAATAGTGGAATTCAAAGCTGTAATGTAATCTAAAGAAATTTTAGTAAAAAAAACGTTAATATAAATATATTTTAACTTAAAAAACCTTAATATAACATAATGAAATTCTAACTGTTTGAGAAAAGTTAGTAAAATATACTTTAGGTACTTACTTTAGTGTGAATACGCTAATATTTCTCATATCTAATACATAAATGAAGATTTAGTAGTAAACGTTAACAATAAAACTATGTTCCCAATATATAAATTAATAATTTTATTTATTTCTATTTATAATTTAATGTATTTGTCTCACACGGTTGTGCAAAATACAGCAAGAAGTTATAGCTTGGCTGCCCATGACCTAAAGTTATTTATTGTCATAAATAGGGCACTTCATCACCAAAACATTGAACGAATCTGACCCAATATCTGTGCGAGTCGCAAATTTAATTCACATGCCAAATTTCCAATTTGTTATGAAATAAATAAATATGTACGTAGCATCTACATTATTACTTCCATACAGCAGCAACATGAAGATGAATCAGACAATTTCTTTTATAATTATCTATATTTCTTAGGAGAGATTAGAGGCCTGTCGTGGCGCAGCGGCACAAGCGTGTGACTGTAACCGGTAGGTTCTAGGTTCGATCCCCAGTCGAGGAAATGAAATATTTAATATTTTCAATTTAAATATTTAATGTTTCATTTCTTCGCTCTGGTAATAAGGCAAAGCGTGGCGTTGAGTTCCGCCACTCAACACGCAATGCCTCAAATTCGGTGGAAAGTGGAGAACAGAGTGTCTTAACGCTAGGTTTCCGGGTTCCCTCTGTCAACCCTGCCTCGTGCGGGATACAGCGTGAAGCTTAAAAAAATATTATTTTAAAATGAATAAAGGTTTTAAATAGTTAATTCTATTGCACCATGTATGAAGTATTGGAAGTTTTAAGTAGAAACAAAAACAAGAACAACGATATTTTAATCATGCTAATCTCTGAATAGAGTCATTATTAAAATTTAAAACATGTTTTTTTTTAATTTCAATAACATCGTTTCGGCTTTTAATATATAAGTAAAAGCAAAATGTAAGTAAATACAATTAGGCTACATAAAAACTAAAATATAGCTTTACATTTATAAAACTATTTTATATATTATTTGTTGTATGTTTTTGTAGTAGGGGAGTGAGAAATTGATTTTTGCTAAAATTGACTTTTGCTTCCTTCTTTCCGCTCTTACAGTTATCTTTCAAGCGGCTGAGTGTTAAGTGAGAGAAATTAACGCCACATTTTGTTTTTAATAAGTCACAGTCACACGTTTTCGAAACGTTTTCCCCCCACTAGGCCACATGTAAAATTGATCATATTTCTCAATCGCTCATTTGAAATTAATATTATAATGAATATTCTTTACTTTACATATATTTCAAAGATTGTTTTCCTCTGATTTTTATTCGCTACACTAATCGCATTAAAAATAAAACATAAATTTTCGCTTCCCAAGAGAGTATTCCTATAAAGTGTTTCAAACGTGCCTTTATAAACTTGACGTAAATGATTAAAGTGAATCTCGTTTCCATAACATTACTGTAGTATACCCACTCGGCAGATACGAATAAAAAGATACAATGTATGAAAAGAAGTACTTGCACTTAAACATTTGCGACATGGAGGTAAGCTAGCTCTACATATGTGTGTATTTATTCAATACAAAGATAAACTACGAAGCATCCTTTAAAAAATGAATATTTTTTTAGTATTTTCGACTTTATACGTAGGTAACATGAGACAGGAGCATGATACGTAGCCTTTATGCAAACCTAACGAGCGTTCTGTAGCTTTACCGGATGTTCTGAATTATGAGATTATTATACAGTGCAAGTATTCGCCTTAGGAGCTAGAGCGAGTTCTATTAGCTTGCTCGATTAAACTAAAATCTGGAACAAGCCTAAGGGTTCATAAAATTACATTGTTACTGCTACATTAAATACTTTGTTTTTATCGCTATCCTTTTAATATTTAATAATAAATTTGTTTACGATCAAATGTATCTTAGCTCTTTAGTTAAGATCAAATATATTTAGAGATTGAACTATCTCTAAATTGAATGGAAAGTTGAGAATAAAATATTCTAACTCTTTTCCCACTTTGCTTATCTATTCTAAAAGTAAAAAAATAATAATTCTTTTGCATTAGAATACCCTGTTGGGGTATTTCTTAATATAATCAGATAATATAAATATTGACAGTACGCTCGTGAATCAATTACGGAATTAGTTTTTCACTAGACATCTCTGATCTAGTTTCTCTTACTTTATTTTTTATGGAATTCGCGGTTACAAGACCTTTTATCTTTTTACGGATATTTCTAGATACAAGCTATATATAATGAAAGGCACCTGCCATTTTTAAGATGAATATTACATGTAAAAAAATCTCGTTACTGTAAGTAAAATATCATCTCTGGTATGGCTATGGCTACGGTACGGTAGATTATGTTATCATTTGTATTTTCTAATTAAATCTACCGAAGTCCAGTTTTCAAGCTTATCCTATCGCGAACAAAGCGTGAACTGTAAATGTTAAAGGTTGTGGGTTCAATCCTTACTCCAGGAATATAACATTTAATATTTTCATACATTCAATATTTTCAAATTAAGAAGTTAACGTTTTCATTTCGCTCTGGTACAAGGTAAAGCGCGGCGATGAGTTCCACCACTCAACATACAACGCTTCAAATTTGGCGGTAAGTGAAGAATGAAAGTAGAACGGAGTGTCTTGACACAAGGTTCCCAAGTTCCCTCTGCCTACCCTGCCACGTGCAGGATACAGCGTAATGTTGAGTAATATTTTCAAATTAAATATTTATTGTTTTCTCTTCTTCGCGCTGGTAATAATGAAAACAGGAGGACACAGTGATGAATTTAAAATAAAAGTACTTTTATTTAACCTTCTCCTAATTCTACGGTTTTTTAAAAACTTCACAAAAGGATTAATGATTTATTTATGAATTATTGTAGAAGTTAAAATTTTTAACTGTGCTGAAAATACAAAGATAACGTAGGAAATTAATAAAAACAATTAGGATTATAAAAAATCTAACCTGATTTGAATACGCGGTAGCGTAGACCTCGTCCGCTTTTCGGATGGCCTCGATTATATGTTGCGAATTCACCGTAATTATTATTAACTCGGCTATAGTCTGCTAAATGTCGGTTTCCATCCAAATGGTTGGGTAGAGACCTATTCCAACCCATAACATCGCCGACAACTGATCCGCAGACCGACGACTCGGTCTGACTTTTCGTTTCTCCATTGCAAAGATCGCCACTGGAACGTGCTCGTCGGCCTTTCAGGCCCTTTGCAGAATGCTGGCTTATATTTGAACCCATCGCGAGGCGGGACCTCAGGAGGGTCCCGCCGCCTTCATTGCGCCAATGTTCTTGTAATTCGCTTTCGCTTTCAGTGCAAGCGTCTTGATCTGTAAGTAAGGATATAACTTTATCATTTTGAAAAACAATCAAAAATATATTTTGTAAATATTTGTAGAAGTTAATTTAACTTCGGTTCACGCTGTGTCCCTAGCGGGGTAGCCAGAGAGAACGGAGCGTCAAAAGCTACCGCCTCGGTAAGCCTCTTTTGTCGTCGTCGAACGTCATAAACCTCTTCATACATGCCTACAGTCTATACATTCTACCGTATAACTTATTTGAATTATGTTTTTTATATAAAAATTAAATATTTATTACTGAAATTACTTTCTATATCATGAACATTTATATCAATAAAATATGTGTAAGGCTTATTATAATAAGACCCGTCAAATTTGTTCCGTCGCAATTCACAGCACAATAAGTAAGTATTTGTCTATTTGAGTAATGATTAAATCTCACTGAAGTGAGACCAAATTTTCTGTCACAATGAAATCTCCCAGGATCATAAGTGACCCTTTAATGTTGTAGGTGATTTATAAATGAAACAATACTATCATCACACAGCAAAAATAACAAATTAACAAAATAAAACTTCATTAAATAATTTTCAAGAAGAATTACAAATATTAAGGTTAATTTATATTAGGGTACTTTAATATGATAAAATGTAAATGCACAAACTTATAAACGTATCACACCTATGTGTGTACATTTAAATATATGCACTTGTATAAATTATTTCAGTTTTTGTCGACCCTTTTTTATCACATCTTCATCTTTGTGTAGGGTATATAATCATAAGAATATTAAGTATGATATCGTTTTATATGTAACACGAAAAAAATAAACTTAAAATAAAAGCCAAGTTCAATATTGAATAAGATGCCGTTCGCGACCTTAACCACTAAAGATTCTGAAATCAATATGGGTGTCAAGCTCTGTGTTCACTCGGGGTGTAGTTTAAGCTTACTCAAATTTGATTCGATATGTTTTTACGTACAGGTTATCCTACTAATATTATAAATGTCGTTTGCGAGGGCAAGTTTTTGTCTCACTTCAGAAACTTCTAGAACTACTAGGACTAATGTACTGAGTCTTACAGATATAGCTTATAAATCAGAACGAAAATCAGAATATCAATCAGAATGTTGTTCTGTTATAAATCAGAATGTTGTTCTTTCACAATAAACTTTTTTATAATAATTTTATATAAAGCTCTAAAATTTTTATTAATATATTAGTATACTATTAGGTTGGTGTTAGTAGTAAAAACTGCCAAGTTGAACTAGGAACTTGATTTATATACAGAGGGAAAGATAACTTATCACTTAAATAGATTGTCGAATTTTATGTCATTAAAGCCGCGGACGCGTTATTCAATATTAAAATTGATTCTCATTTCACATTTTGATTTTTGATTGGATATCATGTGCACAATGAGTGGTCGTTATTATTAAAGTAATTTTATTTTACTACAAACTGTGTATATGTAACATTATATGTAACTTTTGAATTTGACTACTTTGGTCTTGATAAATTAGTATCAAAATTATTTAGTTTTCAGTTTCTTTTCTTATTTTGTATCAGTATATTTTGCCATCAATTATTAAATTTCTAGATCATTTAGAAATGCTATACATAACCTTAGTTTCAGGCTAAATGACTGAAATTTAGAATATATTACAAGATTTTATTAAATGTGAAATTTTATACGTGTAGCTTTAATAATTTTGGGAAATCTTCACTCAAAGTGGTTCATATATATTATTATACTTTTCGCTTTTTCAGTTTTATTTTTAACTTGGTTGCACGCAGTTGCCGTGGGTCGCGCACGACGGGGTAGGCAGAGGGAGCTTTTTTTAACCTGTCCCTGTTCTGTTCTCCACGTTCCGCCGAATTGAGCTATTGCGTGTTGATTGGCGGAACTCAATGCCTTGTTGCAGTGAAGAATCTAATATATTAAACATTTAATTTCCTCGAATCGGGATCAAACCTACAACCTGTCACATGTACAGTCGCATGCTTGTGACCTTGTACCACAACAAGCTTCGAAATTTAATTTCAAATTGACAATACAATGTACAATACATTGATTGATATTTTTTTAGTACACACAATTTACAATGGAATGGAAGTTAGATTTTTAATCTAGAAGCTGTACGTCAAGTTTTCAAAAAATAAGCTTTTGTGTAAGCACAGAAAGTTTAGTAGATAGCCTCTTATTGACTCAGCATAATGCAGACGCGAGGCCCTTTGTTCTCCATTCACTTAAAGACTAGGCTAAGAAAACAATTTCTTTGTTAAAAGTACCAAGAGAATACATGCCTCAGCAGTACCTATGTATATGCAAAATTAAATTTAAATTAATTGAATGACTCTTTTAAACCGTGCATTGTATTATTTTAGGTTATTCAGAAGTTTGATATGAATTTTATACCGACTCAAAGTCGGTATAAAATTCATATCAAACTGACGATATATATAAGTACTCCACGATATATATAAGTACTTAGGCAGTCATATGTTATTTATTTTCCTCTCTCACAATAATAATTTAATTAATGACATGCTACCTGTATATATACAAGAAACGCGACAGTTATTAATTAAATATTTATAATGTTCATTTTCTCGCTCTATCAACGAGATAAAGGCCGGCGTTGAGATACGCCACTAACAAACGCAACGCCTCACAAACCTCGCCAACGTATGGTTTTAACAATGTTCGTAAGTTTCTTCCGCCTTACCTGCTATGTGCGGGATACAACGTAAAGATAAAAGAAAGTGTAATATACAATATATTATTCAATAAATTTATTTATTACGTCTTTAACATCAATCCCGTTTCAATTTAAATTTTCAAATCAATTCTAACCTTTTAACGGTATACTTTATTTGAGAATGATGAAAAATATTCTTCTGAGATTCGAAGAATCAAGTTTCAATTAAGATGAGAAGTATAACAACGTAAGGGTTGAAGGAAATTCCAAGAAATCCACTGCCTCGAGTCGATTTGTTTACAACTACTTTGGTTCGGTTAAATTTATTCCACAGAGAATAAAGCTAATATAGCATTATTAAAATATATTGGCAGTGATTTTACTTACATTACTAAATTAATGTGTAGGATACTACTACTTAGTACGATCCGTTACGATTATGCTTACATGCTTATATTATTATTGTAAGAAAAGGGGGCGGCTGGTATGCTAAAAACTTAGTAGTGGGCACTTGTAATTTACCCGTACCTTAAGAATATTTTATTACTAGCTTTTACGAGCGGCTTCGTCCACGTGGCCGAGTGGAAATAACTAATTACTCTGACGTTCTCAATAAATAGACTAGCTCAATTAAAATATTTATGTCAAACTAAATCAGTAAGTTCTCCGATTATTTTAGTTTTCAGGCCATTTTCATCTATATAAAACGCACAACGTATGTATGTGTATCCTCATTTAATTGGTTAAAGAATAACACGCTACACACAGTAGTTCTCGAGTTCGCTCGGTATTTTAACATTGTTTATGTTTTATCGACTCCTATAAGTTTTATCGTTATTTAAAATATCCTACTTCCTCCTAAAATGGGCTATCCGAAGCAAAAGGATTTTTACAAATCGAACTAGTAGTTACTGAGATTAGCGCGTGCCACGAAACAAAGAAACAAAAAACTATTTAATATACAATATTAGTACAGATAAAGTAAATCGTCTTTGATATGTCGAGTACATACTTAAAAATAAAAAGATAGCACTGAATCACGAAAAGAAGTATACAAAACAAATTGCTCGTTAGTGAGACACATATTGTGTGAAAACGAGTCCACGTCAATTTAATTAATACCTATTATTATCTTTCTCCTTTCGTTTATTTCGCTTTATATTGGGGAATGCGGATAGTATTTTTGAAATTTCTTTCATTTAGGTATTTAAAAATATATCACGTGATTATATTTGTGTAAATCCACAAGCCGCCTCGTCTATTCTATTTTATATTGTAGAATAAATATAGTTTGTGTTAAAGTCACGGAAATTCTTTATATATATATTTTTAAATGCTCCAGATATATTTGACTGTGCGTAATCGTGAGTATTTATAGATTACATTTATTTATAAAATACTTAAGAATATCTATATATATATATATACTTAATTGTAAACAAAAAGGTGAAAAGGAAAATTGATAATATAAAAATCTATATTATTTGCTTTCTAACTTCACGCTGTATCCCGCACACGGCAGGGTAGGCAGAGGGAACTTGGAAACCTAGTGTTAAGACACTTCATTCCACTTCCGTTTCCCACTTTCCGCCGAATTTGAGGTATTAGTAAGTGGTGGAGCTCAACGCCGCGTTTTGCCTTGTATCAAAGCGAAGAAGTGAAAACGTTATATATTAAAATTGAAAATATTAAATATTTCAATTCCTCGAGTGGTGTTCGAACCGACAACCTGTCGGCTTCGCCACGACAGGTTTCAAATGAGGATCTTGCGTTTTTGAATTTGTGTACGTTTGCAGGCATAGACTATCAAACACATAAGGCATAGGCAGGCATAGACATCAAACATATTACAATGTAATGATTTTCATTATAACAAAGATTACTTGATTATAAGAAAATCATTAAATAGGCAAGTGACATTGTAATAATATTGTAGAAAATTAAGTAATATAACAGTACTTAATTAATGAGTCAAAATAAAAATAATTTGTAAAGATATTTAATTTATACGAAAAATACTTGCAAAGTAGACAAAGCCACTAATTATATAACTACAACTAGTAATAGTGAAAATAAAAACACAATAGTAAATTCGTTCCACAAAGGCTTATACGGGTCGCTAAGCTTTACAAAATAAAAGTATTTTTAAGCCTTACAACATTAAAATTATAATGATAAAATAAAACAGCTTTCGTAGCTGAGGTAAAGAGCACTTATCCTCATATGAGCTCAATAAGCGCTGCTCTGCACTTTCGATAATAAATGGAGACAGTATTGCATATTAGGCTCCAGTATAAAAATGTATGTAAAATTTTTAGATTACTTTACGTTTAATACATAAAAAGTAATATTTGCAAATTTTAAATTATTTAAAAGTGTTATTCCACACTCCCTTAATCGACTTTTTAGAAAACGTATAACGTTGAAATTCTTATACTATTGATACTGAAATAAGTGTTAACTAAGGCTAATAACATTTTTTATTTTCAATAAACTACTTTAAGTACTAACATCAATAAAAACCCAAAATTCTTAAGAGGAACAACACCTATCTTCTAGATAACCATTCTTTGTAAAAATCTCCATACAGAGATGCTGCCAGCGTAAATAATTTGTAACAAGCATATAACACTATCAAAAAACTGATCAATGAACTGATCTTTTTTGAAGTCGGTCAAAAACCCTTAGGACTAAATGTAATGTCGTATGTTTGTTGTTACAACTAAGATCTTTCTGATAGTTAAACACTAAATATGAAATACAAAACAAATGGCATATAAATTGTATTTTATTTTATTTAAAGTAAAAATATAGTAGTTTTCAAAAATTTCATTTTTTTGTTTATGGTATAAAAATGTTTACGTCAGTAAAAAAAATAATAAAACTGTTAATACTCGTACGTACTATTCTGAACTATAAATGCACGCTTTAAAATGCACGTTTTCTGTTATGAAACTTATTACCAGAGCAATAAATCTGTATTAAACAAAGACATTATTTTATATATATTTGTTTAATACATATTTATTGCGAGCGATAATAACAAAAAAATAACCAATATTCAACATAGCTTGATAGTGCTTGAATGGATTTCAAGAGGCTTGTGTTCAAATCCAGCTACGTTGAAATTTTAAATACATTTTCAAAATAAGTAAAGCGATAATATTACAAAGTGTGAGCATGCACGTTACAACTGAAAACTTTACAAGTAATAATAGTAATGTGTCATTATTATATTTCATGGTTCGTCATATTAATATCCTTATCAGCACCATCTACGTATCAGTTGACACAGCGCTAACTAATGTTTCTGCTAACGTTAGAATTCCATACTCGCTACCGTATATTTAGAATTATTTGCGTTAACGACGTAATGCTACAATGAAGCATGCAATCGAGCCTAAATGAGAATTGTGGGAATCTCTTTGGAGAAAATAGAATATTTAAATTTATAATTTATACGTCCTTCACTAACGAAAATAAATATTTAAAAAATTGGGTGTTTCGTAAGGAACCGAGTGTCTTAAGATGAAATATTAAAAAAAAGATATTAGATATATTGGAAAATTATCTGAAATACAAAATCCGCTCAGGTGAGAGTCGAACACGCCCACCAAGGTTACCAATTTTAAGAATACAACACGAAATATATGTTATAAAAATTGATAAACTTTGCTGGTGGACGCGTGCAGTTGCATAGTATAATAATTTATTATATTAAGCATATGTATATTATAGTCTTTAGTAGTTATTTGCTTTACTGACGTGCTTATCATACCGACACATGCGATGCGATAAGGCAGCACTTATGGATAATTTATTTGCGAATTGTCTACACCTCGCTGTAATTAGAGTTTGAAGCTAAATAGATGATATTTGTATTAGTTTACTCATGAGTATTTAACATCAGCAAACACTATTACAATATAACAATATAAATTTACGATAATACACAATAACGCTGGATATACCTAGATGCAATTTTATATATAAATGTCTTTTGAATGTCTTTTACACAATTCATTGGTGCAGCATTCACGAGGAAAGCATTTGGTTGAAAAAAGTTCTGTTTAAATAATTTACTTTTATTCGTTCACGTTCAGCATTGGCGATCTATCTATATTAGTGTATTTTAACATGTGCTCCAAGCATTCTGAGGGACCGCTGTCTCAGCTAATAATTATTTAAATGAATAAATCAATGCAAGGTTTGTTTCGCAACGGCTAACGCTAATCTTATTGCATTTAAGTATCATATCATATCAATCCAAATATGTTTGGTTAAGTTAAAAGGCAATAACAAGCTCACCAAAGAAATTATATTTTCTTTTTCTATGAATAATACTTATAAATGCCTACTTACAAAAGGTGATATCTTCAAGTATCTGCCAATTAAAATAAATTGGCCTAAATTTATTCTTGTTTCTTATTAAAGGGGCTTCTTGAAAATGAGCTTGGTTTTCTTAAAGTAAAGGTAGAAAAACGAACATGAACCATATAGGGTATCTTTTGGCTAGAAGTTACAATATAGATGGGTACTTGACAGCATGAAGCCAGCCTCAGCTGCCCTCAGTTGCGTGCCACATTAGATTTACTTTTTGTGCCTGGTAACGTTTTCTCAATGTATACATTGTTGTATTATATTTTTATCTCATTTTTTATTTTTTTTTAATTCCAAATAATAATATGAAAAATAAAATATATACACAATTATTTGGAAGTCAAAGCCGTAACTGACGTTTATAAAAATCCGAAACGATAAAGTAAAATTATTCATATATTTTTATCCTATTTCAAACCCTTAGAATCCGACGTAATTCCCAGTGGTGGACCCTGCCTACATCATACATGTACATATCTTAGACGAGTTAAGCGATATTTCTTAAGAAAAAAAATGCAGCCGATTGACTTAATAGCAGCTATTAATATGTTTTAGATAAGTAAAAGGACTAGGCTGTCTCTATCTACCCTGCTATATGTTGGATTTAGGGTTTTTCATCACACTGCGTTCCGCACAAGGCAGGGGGCAGGCACGAAACTTGGGAAAATAGTGTAAAGACACTCCGTTCTGTTCCTCAGTTTTCGCCGAGTTTGAGATACTAGCTGTTGAGTGACTGACAATGAACATTCTGCAATTTATAGAGCTGGGTGCTGGCATAGATCTCCGCGAACCTTCCAGTATTAATTGATTTTAGGAGATATTTGCCCAAATTATTTTGTATAAAGAAAGGACTAATCAATACTTGTACTAATAATAACTTGTGTAAAAATTAATAAATGAACTCAATAAAAATGAAATTATTATTTGGACAGCCGGTGAAAATGTTACTTATGTTGTAAGCAAATATCAATATTACTGTCTAAAATTTATTTTCTGTTTTAAGTTTGTTCATACGAGTATAAAACTGAAGTCGATACTTTTTATAATATTTGCCATTTTTGCAATTTATTCCAAAATCCAAGGTTTTCCACTCCATTATTATCCCGGTTTCATATAAGGAAATCCGGAATCGGATGGTGACTACTTATATATTTTTTAAGACTTAGGACTTGTCTATAAAAAAATATATAAATGCTTATTCTCATATATCTATTTGCGCTTCACTAGAAAATACTGTTTGTTTGTTGTGTACGTGGTTAAGTTGTTTATTTAATTTAATTATTTATAATGTAAACAAAAGACAGAGTAATTAAAAGCAGCATTCGAGTAAAATTCTGTCATACGAATTGGAGCGCAATTCATCCAAACTTTATTACGAGCGGCCCTCAATCTGTCTTTGACCCGTCTAATTATAGTATTAATTGTAGCTTACAATTTTAAATAGATATTAAACAACAATTAAAATAAATAATAAGATTATGTTTATATGAAATTATAGTTAATAAGCCGGGTTAAATGTAAGACAGAGTCGGATATCAACGGGTACGATGTAGCTTGATGAGAACAGAGTTTAGTGGTCAGAGCGCTTGACGACGGATTCCAAGAGGCGCGGTTTCAAATTCTTCAGTTCAGATTTTTATACGTATTTTTAAAATTACTAAAAATACTAAAAGCCTAAATCTTTAATAGTTTTCATTTGTTATATAAACACAAATTTCCATTTTTCGGATTTTTTATTTTATTTGCAAGGTCATTGAAAGTTATATTTATTGCAAGTTTGTCATATATTTAAAGTTTTCACCAAATCTTCACTTCTCTTCTTACCAAATTACATAGTTGTAGGTGTATTTTCCGTATCCATAGGTTTTCATAACACTTTTTTGTATGAAAAACCGATTCTTTTCTTTTTCGATTTTTTTATTTATGTTCAAATTTCCCCTTGTGCTTAATTTCATAATTGTAGGCCCAATAGATTTCATACAAAATGCCGTTAAAATGATAATAAAAGCATTGTATCTTTAAATACGTTGATTTAGAAGCCTGATTTTTTTCTGCGCCAGAAATGAACGTAGACTTGTTGATATTAATTTCAGCTTGATACCTCCACGCGACCTCGAGATAAACGAACAGACAGACAACAAAGTGACTATCCTATAAGGGTTTCATGTTTAACGTTTTTTTGAGGTAAGTACCTACCAACCCCAAAAAATACTTGAATTATTACGACCATTCTAGCAAGTTTTGTATCTCTTTACGTATAAATCGTAAATACTCATATGAAGAAGTTTTATATAGTAAGTCTTTTAGATCTTACAGTCATATCTCAAATATTACATTATAATCACCTTACAATATGTACTTTACTATTTAACTCAATTAACATTAGCATATAGATGGCTATAAATATTCTATTACCTTATTTTTATATCTTGTCATATTTTACCAACGTTATCTACGAATTAATATTTTAGGTCCGCTAACTGCCCGAACATTAAAAGAATATAGTAGAAACAAAAATATGTAGCAATCCCTTTACTATCTTGAGAAGGGACTAATCCAGTGCGCAACTTGTCTTACATCGCTAGGTATTTATAGCATCGGAATGCGTCGCCCACCAGCTATAACATCTCCACTGTCAAGTTCATTATGAATTTATATCGTTACACACTATTGTAGCTCTTGTGGTTTTAACAATAACGATTACATTATAATGTAGCTCGATGGCCTCTATTGTTATTTTTCTTATGGATTTTAAATTTAAAAAAATGTAATTTCTATAGAAATAATAGCAAATAAGAAACGGTTAAAATTTTGATAAAGAATACATGATTTAGCCATTTTTTTACAGACAAATTATATAGCTTTTAACTTGAATATATTAAATTTAAAATATTGGCCTCGCCTGAAAAGTTAATACCTCATAGGTATCATTAACTTTTCAGGCGAGGTCATCAGGCAACGTAATCACTCTGATAGCCGTTGTTACGTTTAATTAGTTGTCAAGTTTTGTCACATCATTCATCATGGGTTCTATTAATATATTATTATTACATACTATTTTCTTTACATCATGAAAATTTGTCTGAAAGGCTTGTTAAATTTTTAATTCAAAATAGGAATACCTATATGTATAAGAATACAAACACATAATAACATAGGTATTATTACATAAATTTCAGGCATCACCGTTCACCGTTTTATATACAATTTAAGTATCATAACTGTAAAATAAATGTAGTATAGGTTATCTTTACGTTACGGGAGCACTTCGCTCATCCACTTTATTAGTGCCAGCGCAAATGATCAATTAATGAAAACGTAGCGATCGTTGATACACTTCTAGTTATCGTATAAACATGTTTACAAAATATTACTTATCTTCTTGTTATATTTCAATACTGTTTACGTGGATTATAAAACGTAAATTCCATACCGAATAAAGAAGTAAACCAAATAATAACACCTTAACCTCCATTTCATACTTTTATATTACGTAATAAAGGTTATTACTATTTAATTTTGTTAGTTAATACATACATACATACATACATAGCTTCACGCTGTATCCCGCACGAGGCAGGGTAGGCAGAGGGAACCCGGGAACCTAGTGTTAAGACACTCCGTTCCACTTCCGTTCCCCACTGTCCGCCGAATTTGGGGCATTGCGTGTTGAGTGGCGGAATTCAACGCCGCGCTTTGCCTTATTACCAAAGCGAAGAAATGAAACGTTAAATAATTAAATTGAAAATATTAAATATTTCATTTCCTCGACTGGGGATCGAACCCAGAACCTGTCGGTTACAGTCACACTCTTGTGCCGTTTCGCCACGACAGGCCTCAAGTATTATTATTATTATTATTACTATTAGTAAATAACAACTTCAAATTTAACTAGTTAATTACAATTTTGTAAAATAACATCAACTTTAAGCTATAACGATTATAGTTAATGAATCCTTAAATGAGTGTGTTATTTATACTCGTAACTACCATTATTAGTTTGAAGCATCGTTTTAGTTACATATTTAAATTTAGTAGTTCCACTATTTATACGCCAGCAAACCTTATATGATCGTGGTAAAATCATGTCATTTTAGATGATTACCTATACATAATGCGCAATATGTTATAATTGTAATCAATAAACATCATTAGGTGATTTAAATAAATCCGGTCCAGTTCGAAGAGGATGAGGGTTCCATATTTATTTCACAGATTATAGGATACATTAAAGTAAGTTATAATGATTTTCGAGGCCTGTCGTAGCGCAGCGGCACAAGCGTGTGACTCTCACTGACAGATTCTGGGTTCGATCCCCAGTCGAGGAAAGCGCGGCGTTGAGTTCCGCTACTCAGCACGCGCCTCAATTTCGGAGGAAAGTGGGGAACGGGAGTGGGATACAGCGTGAAGCTAAAAAAAATTATAATAATGATTTACAAGTACAAAAGCAGAGTTATAATAAATCTGTAACCGATCACTGTCCGTACATGGAAGATTTATTAAAAAAAATCTTATATGGTACGTTTATTATTAGGACCCAAAATAGTAATTGTTATTTTTTTGTCTGATTATCTGTTTTTCTGTCGCTAATCGCTAATCTCCGAAACGGCTAACCAGATTTATTTTAAATTTGATATCAGTCTTTCAGTGTAGGTAGCATATTTATTAGTATCGTAGTACTTAAGAGTTTGACCCAATCGCTGCCTTCAGTGCTACACACATGTATATACAACGGTTACGACATTGGCTAGCCAATACAAGAACGATTCTCAATCAATACGACAATAAAAATGTATTATTTATAGAACTCATAATTAAAAATGTTAATTATGTGTAAACGCCTCTTAACATCACCTCCTTCCTTTAACATATAAGAGTCCAGTGTCTCGATCTAAAAGGACACTATCTTCAGATAATAAATTGCCACATTCAAATTTTGTTTTATTTATTTATTTGAGTACTACAAGCTGTATCTCGAGGGGTAACGAACCCCTGTCCTTTACAGTGGTTGTGCCTTTACAGTCGTCACCCAGGTTTAATATTTAATTTTAGTAATACTATATATTTGTTACAGGGTCTAGACTCAATCTTCCGTCATATCTATGTTAAATTAAGTTTATTGAAGTTGGTTTGTAGTAGATATTTATCAGGCCACTTTATACATTGTAAATTCTTTGAGTTTTAATGACTATCGATGACATTCAACTATTTATCGTTTCAATATGTACCATTTTTTTAGGAAAAATATACGTATTTTTAAATTTTCTAATTGACCCATTCCTTAAACAACTAATGTACAAATAAGTCAGTAACACTTACTTATGTATTATTCTGCTATAAAACAAAAAAATAGCATCGATATTTTTAAATTAAGCTTTGACATTTTTTTATCCTACAAACATAAACGATATTTAAAACAATTTAAGACAATCAATTATATGCGCGCGTAGCGCTACAGTAAAGTAAATAAATCTTTTGCTGTTCCGATTTGAATTAACTGTGCCAGGAGTGGTGTGGCACCGATAAGAATGGTACAACCTGATACAGAATGATAGGTTATTTACTTTATAGTATTCCATTTGTAAAACATACAGTGAACCATAGATAATTTTCATTGAAAAATAATATTTTTTAATACAACTATATATAATAAGAGTACAACATACTTATATATTTTTTTATGTAAAATAAGAGTACTCCACTAATAATATTCACTTTTGACAATTTAAATCATAAGAACCATCTAATAGTTACTACGCCAACCAACCTACCTCAAGGCGACTTTGGTTTTATTCTCCAACCTGAGTTTGAGGCATTTGTTTTATTGTCAAATCAATTTTGAGGCCTATCGTGGCGCAGCGGTACAAACGTGTGACTGTAATCGACAGATTTTGGGTTCGATCCCTACTCAAGGAAATGAAATATTTAATATTTCAATTTGAATATTTAATGTTTTTTCTTTCGCTCTGGTACAAGGCAAAATGCGGTGTTGAGTTCCACCACTTAACAAGCAGTGCCTCAAAATTCGGCGCAAAGTGGGAAACGGAAGTGGAACGGAGTGTCTTAACACTGGGTTCTCAAGTTACCTCTGCTTACCCTGCCATGTGTGGGGTACAGCGTGAAGTTAAGTGAGTGAGTGAGTTAAAGGAATTTTGAACGAAGGATTATAACAATAATCTGTCGCTTGGGTCTTGGATGTACTTACGCCTGTATATCCAGCCAGGATGAGCCAGGTCATGAATAAAGGCCGCAAACCGGGATCCCGGGAATATAAAATACCGGAATATCGAACCAAATATAGGATATCGACACTTTCGGTTTTTTTAATAACATTTAAATATTATTTTGTTTGCAATTTATTTTATGCCACCTAACAAGTATTAAACAATTATGTGTTTTGTTTGTATATTTAATTATATTTTTCTTTGTTTATGATAAACTGGAAAGGAAATCATATCCAGTGATTATTGATAAGTAAGCTCAGCTTCACGCTGTATCCCGCACATGGCAAGGTAGGTATTATTGATCAATGTTATACTATTGTGGAAATTAAAATAAACACCCTATTTTTTACATCTTTGCTCTAGTAGTAGTATATTTACTTAAAACGTGAATAGTATTAGGTTAACCTTAGTATAGAAACTTAAGATTCTCTTCCGCGCTATATCATTGTAACACCATGGCGTGTTATTGATAAGGAGACCTGATAAATAAGAGATGATTCGTGATAAGAAAACTGCGTTCAGGGTAAAAGACAAAGCCTGAAAAGAAAGTTTATTATTACTAGACGAAAGAATGATAAAAAGGAAAGTTTATCAGTTATTTTGAAATTATGGGGCAAGGTTTCACATAAAAATTGCAGGTGCTTGAAAAAAAGCAACGCAACTTACAGTAAAATGTTTTTACATCAGAGATTTTCAGACAATGCTTTGCAATCACATCCTACCTTCTAAGGACCTACCTACTACCTACCTATCCTATCCTACCTTCTTCCTACTATTGGACCTACTAAAACCTTGAAACCTTGCATTTTTTTACCCAAATCACCTCTTAACTTCGGATTTATTGCCTTACTAACGCTTCATGAAATTGCTTACGACGCTTTTAAAAAGGAAACGCGATGGGACCTGACGATATACATATTGAGGCGTAGAAGTTTTTGGGCTTTCTTAGTGCGCTCAAGCTGTTTTTTTTAACTATATTATGAGCAGTGAGTGGAACGACATCCATTGTGGCATAATTTAAAAAAAATAACAGACGTATAAATATGTATAAAAAATAACATAAACTATTGTGAAAAAGATATTGTAAAATTAATATCAGACAATTCGTTAAACAATTATACCAAAACCTCCTTAAAAACTATTAGTATAGCAAGCAAGTCGATTAGTATTTGTATATTCCATGTTAAATACAAATACTGAGTACTGTGGTCCACAAACGTTTGGTGCTAACCTATATTCGAGCAAGATTTATGAGGGCGAAAACAATTAGAATAAATTGTGCCCAATAAAAATGTCTCAACTCTCTGTAGGGCGTTGATCCATTTTAATAAAATATTGTTAGTAGCGTTACTCATAAACATTACGTTTCACGAAATAATTTGGAAGAATTATTAAAATGAGTGGAAGTTGTGCTATCCGTACTCATTTGTATATCTTAATGCTTTGAAAAAGCTAACAAGTATGTACTTTATTTAAAATGTTCTTAATTTCGTGATTTATTTCATATTTTCGGGGCGCGACTTCGACTGTTACACAGTTATGGCTACTTCGATATTATTCGTTTCGCATGTAAAGGGGGACCAAATGCAGTTAAGATATCACATTTTTTTATATTCTACATTTTAATTTAATATAATTTGTAGATATTGTATCTGTAAACTTTTAGTTTGCATTACAACAATCACTTTTTAATAAAGCCTTAAAATCTCCATTGTGTCATTTGGAATTTAAAAAAAATCCTAATATTTTTACAGCTTCACTCTGTATACGGCACATGGGAAAGTAGGCAGAGGGAACTTGGGAGAACCTAGTGTTAAGACACTATATTCCGTTCCCCACTCTCCGTCGAATATGGTGCATTGCAACGCCGTGCTTTGCCTTGTTACCAGAGCGAAGAAATGAAAACATTAAATTTTATTTAATACTTTACTGCTTTGAGTGGAGATCGAACACACAACTTCTCGTTTACAGACACACGCTCGTGCCCATGCCCCACAACAGGCCTCAAATAAATCTTCAATGATTTAATTCTTTCTCTTGTCGATTTGTATTCGTACCCTCATATTGTTTAATAATATTGCTAGTATAAAAACCATACTAACAATTTACTTTAAAATACTTGTTGTCTAGGTATTTAGTGTAAATTATAAAACGACTACTTAATTATTTTATTAAATTATTGTAATTTGATGTTAATAAATCAAATGCCTTTCATATAAATAAATATAATAAAAATAAATTACTGAATATCAAATGAAATATAAAAAGTTTTAATGGCAACTATTGTATATAACAAAATACATAGAAAAAACTCTCAATTTATACAAACGTGTATGTATGTTTTACATATTTTATGTATTATTTGGACAAACTCACTCTTCTGTATAAACTTTAATTAGGCGAAATTTTATAGTCCTCGTAAAAAGGGGTAGTATAAAATGTTGCGTCGCTTATTAATATATAGATAGATAAGGCGAATAAAAAAAATAACAAATACAATGCAGCTAAAACATTCAATATTCATATCCCTCCTACTCCAATAAGGCTTGGTCAGGTAAAAATGGGCGCGGGGGACACCCATTATAACGGACCATAACGAGCATTTCATTTTAAGTCTACCTTCCGGGCGGTCCCATAAAACTGATAAGAAACGAATGCTCTCTGGTGACTATGTTTTGAATACCATTGTTGTCTTTTTTAAATTATTGATTACACCGAGAGTGTCAACAAGTGTGAATCAAAAGGACTGTTTAGAATTTTTTTTTTTTTATATGTATATAAATACGATTAACGCCAACCAATATAAATATAAATCAATGTTATCGTAGCTTATATATATTGTGCAAAACTATAAGCAATATATATTGAGACCAACAGGGGAAAATATCTATTTATGATATGTTGTAGTTATTTTGGATATTTGTGTATTTGGAATATATCTGGTGAACAAAAATTTTTTTTTCACGTATTTAGAATGTACGAGAAGTAAACGTCATCCACTTCCTTCCTTTCACATTGAATAACATCCACAAAAGTAGGGTACGCAAATAAGTAAAGAAAAAAGTATTATATATAAGTATAGTATTATTATTATTATTTTTTTTTTTTTTTTTTTCAGCTTCACGCTGTATCCCGCACTAGGCAGGGTAGGCAGAGGGAACGAAAGTAAAACCTAGTGTTATGACACTCCGTTCCACTTCCGTTCCCCACTTTCCGCCGAATTTGAGACATTGCGTGTAGAGTGGCGGAACTCAACGCCGCGCTTTGCCTTATTACCAGAGCGAAGAAATGAAACATTAAATATTTAAATTGAAAATATTAAATATTTCATTTCCTCGACTGGGGATAGAACCCAGAACCTGTCGGTTACAGTCACACTCTTGTGCCGCTGCGCCACAACAGGCCTCATAAGTATAGTATTAAAATATATAATAAGTAAAGAAAAAAGTATTATAATAAGTATAGTATTAAAATATAAAAAAGGTCAATTATATATTAGTCGGGCTTTCTCACCGAGGGTTCCGTATCAATCTCATAGTTATAAGCCAAAGGGAAGCATCACTTACTGAAGTTGGCAAACTTAAGTATGCTAGTGTAGACACAATCGATTTTTATAAGACTAACAATGAAAGTTGGTAGGTTGAGGAGCAAAATATAGGCTACATTTTATCCCGGAGTTCCCATCAGACACCTACCGCCTATATAGGTAGATATCCTACCACATATCTAGGTAGATATATTGGTGAGAAATAACTAAAATATTTTCTATTCAACGTGACAATTGCGAACAAAGTCATATAACATCGCAAAAGCTTAAACTATTATTTGCATATAGCGATCTATATAAATACAATTGAAGTGTCTGCATGTTATTTTAAAATTATACTGAAGGATAAGATATGAGTAACGATTTAATAATTGCTTTTAATTAAATAATCATATTAAAATAATTAATAATTTTTCTGTAAATGATAAATTAAATAATAAAACTAAATATTCTCGACTTCGCCCTGGACACGTGGTAATAACTGAGAACTTACCTATGACATATAACACATTTTAAGCCTCACGATACCTATAACCGCATGTACAAAAGGTTAAATATAACCGTTTAACATGTAATAATATAGTCTTCTTATGTAAATGTAGCTTCACGCTGTAACCCGCGCGAGGCAGGGTAGGCAGACGGAACCCGAAAGTGACACGGAGTGTCTTAACACTAGGTGTGTTAAGACACTCCGTTCCACTTCCGTTCCCCACTTTCCGCCGAATTTGAGGCATTGCGTGTTAAGTGGCGGAACTCAACGCCGCGCTTTGCCTTATTACCAGAGCGAAGAAATGAAACATTAAATATTTAAATTGATAATATTAAATATTTCATTTCCTCGACTGGGGATAGAGCCCAGAACCTCTCGGTTACAGTCACACGCTTGGCCCGCTGCGCCGCGACAGGCCTTTTGTAAATGTAATATATTGTAAAGCTATGGAGATACGTGCATTCATTCAAACTAGAGCTTTAGACTCTGAAGTATTGAAGTAGTTAACAAAGTTGTATATATCACCTTTTTTTTCTAAAATATTGTATAATCTATTATAAATTACTCACAAATCTTTCACATTAAAAGACAACTGGTATAAATATTTTTGCCATAATACAATAGGACAACGTACTCCAACATCGGGCAGATTAAGAAGTAAAAGGTCGACTAAAATCACTTCAGGGATAAATTTTCAAGTGTCACGGAAAATGCTTTATCCATTTATTTCTCCTATAGAGATTACGCTCGTGATATAAGTGGTTTACCACAATAGTGCAGAGGTTTGGCTCAAACCATTGGACTATCTAAGTCTACGACTTCGATTAAAATGTCTTCCAGCATCTTGACAATTTGTTTGTAAAGACGTTGTTGACAGTTAAATTATTACTTATTTACTTGTACACCTATTTAGACAAACTACAAATAAGTAAATAATAAATATATAATCTGTAAGTCTAAATTGACTTGAAGTCTTAAAAAGAACAACTTTTATTTTGCATTAAAATAAAACAAAGCGGTCGACATTGACCTTAAAACGTGAGGTGTTCCTAGAGCAATGATGGCTCTCTGGAGGCATGAATGTGAAGACTTGCTAGAATGCATAATAAGGCTTTCGTTGAACCACGCTCACTTTCATAGTGACCCTTAATTCATCAAGCTATTCCGTTGAGATGAAACAACCATTTTGTCGCTAGATGGAATATTCCTTTCAACAAGCATTTGTCGCAGACGAGAAATATTTACTATATTTTTACTTTAACAATAAGTTTATTATGCAATCGTTTTAAGCATAAGATATATACATATTATAAGATAAACCAAATATAAATTTGACATGGGTTTAATATTGAGTATAAAGTGAATAAATATATAAGAACCAAAGTACAATATTTTATCCTGCGTCCATTCTCTCATTTTATTTTGGAAAAATCATATTGCTGTTACCGTTGATTATAATATAAGTTAAAAACTGATGTACCTCATAAAATTTGGCTGATAATTCTAAGCATAATTAAAATTATTATATATACGTTTATATGTCAATTGATATTCTAATGTTAACCATAATGGAGGTTAAGTGAGAATCGGACTCAACCGCTAAGGGTATGCAAAAGCACGCATGTAGATACTATTGAAATGTCTTGCAGCTGTAATCGATGATAAGGGCATCCCGTAATATATTGGTGATCCGGGATTTTCATATGTCAAGCACAAATACTCATCTGTCTGAACAAATTTTGTTAGAATGCAATTTTTCTTCTGTTTATTAAAACCATTACTGATCCGATCAGGATTTATAATCATAATACTCATTAGACTGCGCAACATTTACTAAGGCGCCATATTCAATCTATTTTAATGTAGCTAGCCTTATCGGATTATATTCTTTAAAAATATCCCAACTGAGATACAAAAGCTTTTGTTTTGGTATCATGCAATGTTTGGTGTCATGCAATGAATTAATATAAATTTAACTCCCCCTGCTAGATATTATATGATCTTTAGTTAAACATATAGTTAAATATGTATTTCGAATTTATTTATATTTGTATGTATGCATTTATGTATGTATGTAAGTATATATGTATATTTGTATGTATTTAGGTATGTGTGTATCTATAGTATATTATTAACTTCAGTATATTGTGCACCAATATCCGCCAACTATAGTTTCTTACTTTAAGAATATTTAAAAAAGAGGTTGCCTGTAAGAGATCACTTATAGTGATAAGGCCGCCTTTGCACTTAATGATAAGCTTATTTTACTGAATTTGTATGTTAAAATTTTTGTACAATAAAGTATTTCTGAACTGAACTGAACTGAACATATAGTTAAATATACAGATTCGTTTATTTTTTTCATTATCCCTGACCATGTAAGGAAAAGTGAGTGGTAAGAGAGGGGAGACCTCGGTTGACCTTTGAAAACACAGTATCGACGATATTGGAGGAAGGTCACGTAAAAAACATGAAGACCCCCCGGAGGGCATGTATCAAGAGGCTGATGACAGTGGACGAGGCAAAAGAGGTATGCCGAGACCGTAGCTTTTAGCGCTCCGTTCTTTCTGCCTACCCCGCTAAGGATATAGCGTGAAGATAAGTAAGTAAGTATGTAAGGAAATCAAACGCATAACGGTATGGCAAGGGCACACGTTTTTTATTCCACTTACATCAAATTCCTTATACTGTTTTAGTTTCGTATATAAACATCGACAAAAAATAAATATAAATCAAGCAAACAAATATAACTTTAATATTAAATTTTATTTGGCTCATGTCATTTTGCATGGTAAAAGGAGCTTTTTAATACATAATTGTATCCCGAAAACTAATTTGGGACAGTTTCGGTAATTTGTATTTTAAATAACTTGTATATCTTCGATCTCGAAATAGTCTCTCATCGCTTCATACTATTCGCCTCTAATTTTTTCTTTCTTCAAAAAATATAAAACTAAAAAAAATTAAAAATACCAAAAGAAAGTAAAAAAACGTATACATTGCACAATAAAATTTACGAAAATAATTTTAATATTCAGCAATGGAAAGTTGAACGATGATTACTAAAAAAGTATTCATATCTAAAGTAGCCTATCTCGACTATTAGAAAGTTATGGGAAATCGTTATAAAGTGTACGTTCGGATTTATCTCCTATATAATAATTGTTATAAAATGAAAACAAAATTGTGTTCATTTATCTAATATCTATAACTATACACAGAGTTGTATAGCAACCTCGATTCGTGATGAGTGACAGCATAGAGGCGAAGCTCTGTAGGGCAAGAAAACAAAAATAATTCACCCGAGTAAGATTTGGATGTAGACCATCTTTATCATAAGAGCTATTCACTACGCGTTTATCGAGATTAATTCGTTTAATTTCAGTACGCATCCTCCTTTATTATTTAACTACCACGTTGCCCTTTGACGTCACTATCTAAGAACATAATTAGGCTTTCATATAGATTACATAGGTAGTACGTAATCGCATTTCTTTGTGAAGTTTGATGATTGATCACCGAGTCGAGAAATGCTACATTTAAATTATTACTATAATAGTAATTATAAAAATAGATCTGTAAAAGAGTTTTTGAAAAAGATGATTAATTCAATAGTAAATAATGTAAGTCTAATTTCCTACTAAAACTCTGTATAAACTGATATCGAAAATTATCTATACTCTGCTCATTTCAAATTTAGTAAACATAATGAAGATATCAAATACTTTTACCTACATAAGTAAAAATAAATCACACATTGAGGTGTCTCAAGCGTTTACGTCTCGAATAAGATGTGTTGTATAAAACATGAGATTTCAATTTTACTTTCTTTTTATACTTAATGTTAGAATATTCACAACGTTTCCTATGAGCATTTTGTTTAGCATCAAATTTATTATAATGTCTTATTTAATTTCCAAATTACAGCTACTATTTCATATATTCTGAAAAAAACATTTAATTTTTTTGTCAATAAAAACTACATATATATATGCTTAATTTTTTTTAGTTTATAAGCAGCGACCTTGCTAAATGCATGACATCGTATAATAATATAAAATGCCAAAGTTCACTTACCAAAACAAGCACTGCAATATGGAACGAAATCCGGTCCAAATCAAATTCAAAAGCAAACAATCGAAAATACCAGAGTCCACTACATGAATTCACATACAATAACGGAACAGAGTGTCAGAACTAAAATAACAAAAACACAATTGTAATATATTGTCCCAAGTAGTCAGATAAACTAGATATTTTTACGTAATTATGTACAAGTTGTTTAAGAGAATCAAAAATCGTCCCGGTATTCAATACACGTGATAATACCGGTCGGGCTCAACCGGTCGACGTGCCTCGAGTGCTGTCAAACCGAGCAGCTGGTAAGCGATCTCCGTCGCTCTGGCGGACAAACGCACAACTAACTTCAACTTTACTGCAAGGTAAAGTGTACCAAGTCACACTTCACAGAACACAATGGTGTATTTAATAACAATATTATAAAAAACACTTCCGCATACTTGTTTTATAGCTTTTTTACTAGTTTTTGTATATAAGTGCATAAATAATTATATAATGACTATTTTTTTGCGATGACTTATAAATAGTTACGATAAAACATATACACATTTTTAGTTTTCTATATGAAATATTAAAATATATTATATTTAAGTGAATATAAAGCCTTAAGAAATATGTATACATGCCTTTGTCCAGCGGCCTTCCGAGTGTGCCGCGTCATGGCGGCGCGTCGGCGTTGGGGAGGGAGGATATTGACTTGCGGCGCCGTCACTGCGCATGTACTATACCATGTGTTTCTGTTTTTAAGCCGCTAACACTGCTAAGAAAATTATAACTATTTTTTGTTTATACTGCGATTGTATGCAATTACTGTGTCGCAATCCAAGATAATGCTATTTGCTCAGCCACAGCCACAGCCGCAGTGGCGCAGCGGATGTACGATAGCGATGACCTGAACGGCCTTGACCCTACGCAAAAATTAACTCAACGTGCTTGCGTTAATTGCGATTGATGCTAAAAATAAATTATCCTGGCCTTTATAGATTGACCGTATATCAATGGTTTGACTACAATGTATGAACTAGGTACTGATACTGAATATTTACGTTGATATTTCAATTGCTTTTGAAAAAACATCCATGTAGGTGGATTGCCATTAATCAAAATTTTATGTGCTCTATAAATTACATGTACTCTAATTAAAATCTAAGTAAAATAACAATAATGTGCTATGCTATCTGGCTGTAATACAAAAAGTATCTTATTGTTGCAATACTAGGAACGTCTACCATTAACTACTTAGGAATATAAATATATATATATAAATATAATACTTAGATTTTTAACTAGTGATTTAATAAATTGGTACTTTTCTAGCATAAACAATTGTAACTCGGTACTACAGTACGATAATTCATATTACAGGCATTTAAAAACTTGATTTGACCTACATCTGTACTGAAGTACGAAATTAATTTATTTCTAACTTTGTTTCATACTTGTATAATGTGACTGCAGCTGAGCGTCTCAAGTGTTGGCCTGAAGCCAATGAACGAAGATTTCTTAGATGTCACTTTTTTCGTCGGTTTTCTTCGCGAAAGGCAAAAAGGAGCGGAAACCATTACATTGATTTATGAAACAAGAGCGAAGGCTTCGGATGTATACTTAAATATTAAGCTACTTTCTTATACGGTTATAAATCGCATTGGTTATTAATGATCACATTGAAGAGTTTTATGTTCAGATACTCTCTCGCTTTTCAAATTTAGATATCTACTTATTATAATAGAATTTGAAAAAGTTACAAAGCCTAATACGCAAGCTTGGAAATTGCTTATAATATTTTACGATACTAGTGGCCCGCTCAAGGTTGCGTCTGCCAAATTATTTTACCAGGTAATAGGTAGTTTATAGAGTATAGACTTAAAGTGCAAATAGACGACCGAACTTGGTTTGGTTAAACTCCAAACAGTCCGGCACGGGCTTTGCGCCAGACGACCAAACAGCGAGCCGTACCGTCCAGCAATGTTTTCAGCTTGGGAGTTTTCCCCTAAATTTAGGGAAAAATTTAAGTGAGGGAAACTTATAGTGAAAAATTATTTAGGGTATTTTTTAAGGAAAACAACAGCTGGAATAAGAGACTTCATATATAAGAATGTTTTGTTTTAACTGTGTTTAAAAAAATAAACTATACTAGAAACGTTTTATATATTCATTATATAGCATGTTCGTGGTAGCTTGGTGCCCTCTGTAGTCGAACTAAACGTCTAAAGCAAACAACTATAAGTAAACGAGTAAAATTTAAATTAAAAGATATTGATAAGCATTTATTCTTCATATATGTGCACTCTTATTTAATAAATGAAGTAAAAACTTTTATAAAACAATAAATAATGCCCAAAGTTAATCAAAGCTCAGCAGAGTAAGGATATATTCAAAAATATAAATAAAGTGGGAAAGAGAAGATGGGCGGATGAATGGCGATTTGTAAAAGATAGATTTGAATTTATTATCACTTGAGTATTTTAATTTTATCATTTAAAAAAATAATTAAAAATATCACAAAAATCAGGGTATTTTAGTTTGAATTTAGGGGATTTTAAAGTATTCTTTTGATCAGTTGGCAGCACTGTCGTCCAGTCTGCTTTTGCTAGCACAGCGTGAACACGTCTCGGTATGCCACCTTCACTATCAAAAAATTACGTAATGAAAAATCATTACGTGCAAGTTCATTGTAGTAGAGCTTATGTGCTGTATTGCCACAATCATGGAAAATCTTTATATAGCTCTAAAATTTTATATAATAGATAAGATTTATTAAGAATAGACTGAATATTGCTTCAGAAAAGACAGCTAAGGCGCTCCGAATCCATAATTGTTGCGAACATGTTGCGACGTGTAACGCTTACAGTCTACATCTAAGTAAACCATTAAACGATAAAATATTTATTAAATAACAGTTATTGCGCGTAGTAAAGAACATACAGAATAAAAAAATATTTTTTTATAAGTTTCTAGAAATAGTAACAAAAAATAATGGAATAACACATTGTTTCAATGAAAATAAATAAAAAGAAATCTAAATAAACAAAAAGTATAAATAAAAAAACAATGTATTTACTAAGATTTGAAACCAAGGCATTAAAACACTGAGTCCACCAGCTCCCATTTGAGCTATTACAGCTTACTATAAAATTGTGAATATAACATATTTATAATGATTTAAAAATATTCGATATATACATCGAATATATTATTACGTCTAAGTATAACCATTAAACGATAAAATATATATGACTTAATAATTATTACGCGTAATAAAGAGTATTTTTGAGCAAGCATAATATATCGAAATTATACTAAGATCATAATGCAAACTGAAAGAAAAAAGAAAAAATTCTAAATTTCTAGAAATATCAATTAAAATAATAGAATAACAGAAACAAAACCAAAATAAGTAAAAAAAAAAAAAAACAAAATAAAAGTAAAAAAAAAACAAAATGATAACGAAGGCTTGAACAAGGTCATTCAGACATTGAGACCGCCGCCCCCCAACTGAGCCAATACATGTATTAACACTAATGAGAATATTACGTATTTATATGAAATATTAATTTTTAAACATTAGATATTTTTACGTATTTTTAAACAGTAAACAGCTGTGAGTGGATTTATTCTATTTATTATTATATAACTTCTATTTTAATACTTTAAAAGAGTACGTCATTGTCAATTTAATTTTACATAATAACAAAGCAAGTGTATGTACTTTAATTTGTAAATTATAAATAAGTGGATTCATCAATTATTTATAATTAACAAATTAAAGTATCCTTGCTTACTGTAAATAATTAGGGTGAATAGTGAAATCTGAACTTATATTTATTATTTAATTTTAATATACCTACAGAAGAGATGGAAAGCCGAATTAATATTTATTATTTTATATCAGTATACCTATTTTTACGTTTTTTAGTATAAGTAAACATTTATGACTATTATAGTTCGTATTCAATGGATTAGAGCAGGTCTTGGAATATGACAAAATTTACAATACTCCCTAATATACGATTTTTGTATGACGTATTATTTACGATCCTTGCATACAAAAGACGAGTGATGAAAATAGTCTTTATATATCTCCTATTCTTATCCAAAACAATGTTGTCTTATTGTTACGACGTGTACCACTTACGGTGGCCAAATAGCAACTGAATCAAAAATTGGTTTGGTACGCCATCCACACGATCAAACATGGGTCGGTCCAAACCACGTACTGAATTGAAGTTGCTCCGCGCAAGCCTGTCTGGAGTGAAGTTGGTCCGCACCACCTTTTTTTCGCCGACCCGTGCTACACACGATCGAATATGGCCCGATGGCGCACCATGTTCGTGGTGCGGTCCGGTCGTCTGTTACGGCTATTATTAGAAAATAGGTAGTTCATAGAGTAGATCCTTTGTTGCATTGATGACGCTGAGACGATGGAACAAAAGAATAGATGCATGTTGGCCCGTATAAGTACTGACGCTATTACACCGCAGCTAAATGTGAATATTATAAAGAAAAAAAGAAACAGAATTGAACGCAATGGACATACGATTTCTTCACAAGACGTGGGGAGACCGAATCCACAATGAAGAGATACGCAGAATGTCAAATCCTAGCGATGATGCTACAATGACGAAACAATGGCCCAAAAGATTTAAAAAAGAGTGAATGGTAAATGAGAAAAGCTTGAGCGGCTTTCGAGAACAAAGTATTCATGATACTGGAAGAAAGAAGAAGAAAGTCACGTATAAAATATTAGGACCCTCGAGGGCAAGTATGTATAAGTTGATGACGGTCAACGAAGGATAAATTGAATGTCAAGACCGTAGCTGGTTAGGCAGACCTAGTGGTCTCTCTCTGTTTCCTATTTTACTTCGAATTGTCAATATTAATTCATCCCCCCGAGTGGGAATTGAACACTGCACCACGACGAATGAGACCATGAAACTTCGAAAATGTGTGATATTGAGTTCTGCCATATATAATATGTAATGCCTCAAAAACTCAGCATAAAGTGGGGAACGGTGTATTAATGGGAACGTAGTTTAGCAACATTAGATTCCCAGGTTCCCTCTCCCTACCCTGCTAATTGAGGTCTTTAATTATAAAGCATAGTTTATCCAATACAATAAACTACAATACATTAACTGCTTACACAAGCAATGCGTGTGAATTTTAAAAGATCTGGACAGTTTCGATACGAAGAAGTTGTCGTAATAACCACTAGAGGGCTAAACATTTTCTAAGCATAGTGCTTAACAACAAAGTTAATCTGATTATTATACATAGATGGCGTTAACAAGCAGATGAATTTCGACAAATGCAGCACCATCTACAAATATAGTAAAAATTCACATTTTTGTCTATAGATGTCTATCAAAAGTTTAATTCTTGTTGAGGTGATTTAATTTCTTAAAAATGTTATGTCTTATAAATAATGGTTTTTAAACGTTATATCCCAATAAATACCTCAAAATGTTTTATATTACAAAATGGTATAACTAAATAGAATGACATGTCATAATAATAGAAAATTAGTAACAAATTAAACACGAGTTGAGGGAAAATATTTTTAATATACTTGAACTAAAGTTTTTTACATATCCTTTTCAGAAAACATCATTTGAACGTTGCAAACCTACTTTATTTATAAAGATGTACGAATAACGCTTTAATTATATAAGAGTATTTAAAAAAGGGATCGATGCACCCTGAAAAATATTATTTCTATAAAACTTTTAATGCCCAAATGTGATATTGTCAAAAAATACTTTTGGCTTATAAATCTAAAACGGTAATTAGAAATATGCAACATGTAAAAATTCCTAAAAATGACTTCTTATATCGATTGTTTCAGTTTGTATTACATATTAAAAAGTTTCGGATTTGGTTTCGTTTGCCGTTTAAATAAATAAATCAAAAGCAATATACATAGTTATAATATAATTTATATACTTTATTTCATTTTCAAACAAAAGAACGTGAAGCTGCCGGAAGCTGTATCTCGTATCGCAGTGTGACCGTGACATTGAAAGAAAATAGAATAACGATGATATTCTGAATGTCAACTTTAACTAAACATACTACTAGAACTACCTTGGCAAATGCCTATTACTTTATTTAATAACGTGGGACAACATTGTACAGAAATTGAGGTTTATATTTTTCAATGTTGAAGGAAATTACGTGTCGATTATTTAAATAATGTAACATTTAAGTGGAATGCGAGTACGTAACAAAAGAATAATTCTTCATATAGCCTTTGGATTCTGTCCCCTCCTCATAAATTAGACTTTACCTGCGGGTTTGCCTGCATGATCCTATAGAAATAACTAAGAATTGTGTATAGAAAATGAAATATTTCAAGAAATTCCGACACTATTTGGAGTAATACCTTATTGTATAATGTGTTATGTATGAGATATATTGTAGAAGTTTCAATAGTTTTCGTAAGGGGCGCTGGAAATTATCAAAATCTCACGTTTTCACTTTTTTTATCTTCACTCCTATAGAACTTAGGATAATGTAAAATTATCTTTCTCGATAAATTATCTATCTAACACTAAAAGGATTATTTAAATCAAAGTAGTAGTTAAGTATACATTTAGTTTCGATATAACGTAGAGTTAAATTAAATTTAAGCAGGTTACCCTTATTCATTATTAAAATTTTAACAATATATTATTATACTGTATTCTTATTTAACTTAACAATTATTACCTAACGAACCATATGACAGCTAAAGAAAACAACTGCCTGACATAAATCAGTGGATAATGGAGTGTACCATTATGCTAACACAACTTAGACCTTAACAAATATTTCCCATATACCAGCAAACCTTACTATCATGGAAATAAAGGCGTCTTCACCTACACTCTAGCGGTTTTGTGAATTTATGGACACTTTAGACCTATTTTCGTTATGAGTAACACCTTACTGAATATTAATGAAAGGCATCATAAGTGGTACTTATAAAATATGTTGAGGAAATATTTAACAAGTATATTTCTAGTATTATTTTCTTCGCCATTTTTATTATTGTTATGAAATAATTTTATGATATTATGTTAAAAATTAATTATAGCTCAAGGTTTTATAGTTAATAAAATTTAAATTTTACTTACTCGAGAAAGGTTTAGAGATCACCATGCGCCGCTTCTCTCTTAACTTGTTCTTAAGTATCCTTCGCTTCAAGCGGTTAAGTACTACGTCAGCTTCGTCCACGCTCTCAGATGAAGAAGTCCGAGTAATTCGCGGAACACCGCTCACAGAGTGTCGTCTCTTTTTTATAAACATATTTGAACTTTTATTACAGTGTTCTATTTCTGATATACCTCTTCTATACATTTTTAATCGTTTTTTCATTTCACAATCGGCGGCTATATCTGTTGGAATATTGATAAAGTCGCAATCTGACGTGTTTTCTTCAGTTTTACTATATCGGCAAGCTTCTTCCGATTTAAAATTTGGTGGTCCATTGCATTTTACTTCTTCTCGCGTACGCGTTGGTCTTAGTGTTTGTAGATGTAAGGCAAACCAATCTGTATTAGTGCTAGTGCGAACAGGCAAGCTTTTTAGGTAAGTATTAAGAAAGGAGACCTTATTTTGAGGATATTTGTAGATGGCGTTAGACTTTGAGCGCGGTAACGAATGACACCCTTTTGGTCGAGCTGACAACGTTGTATCATGAAATGACTGTGATGTTTGAAGTCCTAAATATACATTCTCCGTCTCGTGAAGAGCTTCTTTATTGTATTCTTCGAGTTTGTTTAGAGATTTGGTAGAGGATTGGGTCGAATTTGAATTCTGATCAAAAGTGTCAATAATGTTGTCTTTGTTTTGGGATAATTTATCATTAGAAATGAGATCTTCGCAAGTTTCATTGTCGGAGCTTTTGTAGCTACTCACTTCGCTCGGGCCTTCTGAATGGAAAGGTGTAGTATCGAGGCTGTTTACTTGCAAATTGTGGAAGTTGTTGTTTATTATGAGTTTGCTTGGAATGTTTAAGACACTGCTACTGTCCTTTATAATATATCTGTTATTTTTTCCTTCATTGTTATCACTAATTTCTACTGGATTACGGAAGACACGTGTAAATACATTGTCCCCTGAAATAGAATTATGTTTACGAATCACATGTTTTCTAATAACATGTCTATAATCTCTTTCATTTAGCGACTGACTGGTCTTAAGTAATGGTTCGCTACAATCAGAGCTTTTAATTGATATGTTGTCGTCGTTGGTCTCAATTAACAAATTTCCTTCAGAATCAAATAGTTGTATTATTGGAAACTTTATGTCGGGTGAAAGATTTCGTGTTCGCAGTTCCCATTTTCGTTGACTAGGCCTACGCAATTGTATACGAATAACGTTGTCGTCTATTATTGGCCCATCACAAGCGCTCGAGTCCGTTTTTTGCGACATTTTGAAAATTTTGCCCGGTTACGTACGCCAGACATTTGTTTTAACTATTAAAGTATTATTACACAAATCTGAAAATATAATTACTTAACATTAATTCATTTGTTTACAGTCAGCTGTTCAATTTGGCATGCTTCCAACGATTCTTTGGCATTCACTTTAAAATAGCACCAATGTCAATTTTGTTTTTCCACTCACGCGTACACGTAATTTAGATCGTAACTAACGTTTAACCATATTTTGGAGATGTATAGTAAATAAAACTGACACCTGTCCCTGCACTATCACTAGCACGCAACTATTGTAATGTTTTGTGAACACACTGTAGCGCTAAGTTGCAACTCTTGCGTAAGTAAGAAGTAGCATTTTCAACAATCGTTTCTTACATCGCCTAACGATTTTGTGCGGTATTCATTTGTGTAATAAATTGTGAACGTCTAAACAGGCGATCTCTTCGTTCACGACTGTTCTTGTTACCGATAGTTTTCGACCCGCATTTTACATGAGCGTGGGTATTACTCGCGACTCCGAACATTTCTGCACTGAGAGCAAACTGCTAAATAGACTCGAGGCACTATAAATAGTGAAACGCGTCGGCAATCTGGCTGGCTCCCCTTGAACCTAGAATGCGTAACAAACATAATATGCGTCCACGCAACTGTTCACACTGACACAGTTTTTCATCTGACCACGCGGCGTAAACATATGCGACGGCAACAATTAAACGGCCATCTCGCAATACTATTCGCACAGATCTAAAGTGTTTCTGTAGACTTTAATATTATTTATAAGATAGGAACTGTCAATGTCATATCATAATGGTATGTCGAGTTAATCGTTTTACAAACACGTGGGTAGCATTGAATATTGGCAACATCAATGCTTGTTTTCAAACACTGCTGTGATCGTCACGTGTTTTAGTTTTTCCACTATAGTTATACTTTTGCAAAAAATGCTGCCTACCTAACCTATATAGTAATTGTATTCTATAGTTGTTTATTATGATACAGAAATAGCGTTAAAGGAAAAACCAGGTAATTTAGGAAAATGTTTTTTTTTATTTTTTTTACCTTCACAATGTATTCCTTGGGTACATAGCAGGGAAGGCAGAGGGATAGTAAGAAATTGCTGTTCACGATATTTTATTTCACAGTTTAAGTCGAATTTCGAAGGCATTTCGTGTTGAGTGGCAGATCTCAACGCTGTACGCAATATATTAAATATTTCATTACCTAGAGAGGAAATCGAATGCACAACCTATAGCGTTTACAGTAGAACGCTTGAACCTCAACGACGCCATGACTGGTTTCAAATATAATGTAAAGATTATATATTATGAAATATATAATATATTAATATCATAATTTTATATTTTTCTAATGTTCATAATATGTATTTGAGTGCGGCCTAAATTATATGCAGACGCAAGAATAAATATAAGTGGTCACTGTATATGGACTTAGTTAAGCACTCGAAACTATACACATACATTTCATATATAACGTAATATGTTGTTTTAAATTGAACTCTATTTAAATTGGTATAAAGTGCTATTTTCATTGCTGTAATATTGAAAAGGCATTTCGGCAATCTCGAATTTTACAATCTGGCGGTCAAGCGTACCAATCATAACGATCGCAGCAATGAGATTTTATTTTAATGTTACAATTTGTTGACTTTAAATTACGTAGTCTTTTGATAAAATTTTAATTTAAACTTGTTGTTTATTGGTGGAAATTGTTCATGTTCTGCGTATTTTTTGTTTCTTAGATGATTAAGTTAATATAAGGCGAAAGTTATGTAATATTTGTCTTATTAGCTGTACTAGTAGGTTTATCCTGCCAAATGTGTAAAAAAAAAAACAAATAAAAGAATACATAACAAGACTTTGTAGCGGGTGAAACATGTATCTGCCTATATTAATACAATGATTAAAGAATAACCTACAGAATATATTTATATTTTTTGAATGAAGTACTTATTATTTCAATTTCCTCGCTCTTAAACAAGGCAAAGCGAGGCTTTATCTATATTTATATTCTATCAGACAGGAAATGGAAATATTAAATACTTCATTTATTCGAGTAAGGATCGAACCCTCAACCTGTTGCATTGTTGCCACACGTGTGCGCCACGACAGGACTCCTGCATAAATATCTTAACATAAAAAACATAAATATATTCTGTAGATTATTTCTTAATTCTTATATTTATTAATATCGGCAGTATATACATGTTTCAACCGCATCAAAATCTTGTTGGTATTGTTTTATTTTTATTTTTTTTATTTTGTATTGTAATTAAAGGAAAAAGTGATTACTAAGTTAATTTCTACTGCAAGTTGTCTCTTTAGGCAACTTCATAATTACAGACTTACAATTACGAAATTAGTGCGGGAAATACTCTATAGGACTTGATAACGCGTTGTATAATTTTGATAATGTTAAGTTTCCGGGTGTATTCGTTCATCTGGCATGAAATGAACACCAAATGTCAGTTTGTAATTATTTCTTTCCGTGAAATAAATACATTTTGCGGAATTTTTCCCTTACTTGAATTGTAAGTTGTCAAAGCGCGGCGTTGAGTTCCGCCACTCAACACTAAATGACTCAAATTCGGCGGAAAGTGGGGAACGGATGTGGAACGGAGTGTCTTCAGTATGTTCCGGGGTTCCCTCTGCCTACTCTGCCTCGTGCGGGATACAGTATGAAGAATCTATTTTCAAAACTACAATCCACGGAAAATACCCTAAGACTTTATCTTACGCAGCGAATTCATACAAAATGCAGCTAAATAAAAATATATATATTTCATAATATTTACTGCTTCTATAAAATCTTCAGATAAATAGTCTTTACACACGGACAGATGAATTGTTCATCATTATCATCAACATAAGAATTCCAAAATTAAAAAATAAAACAAAAAACCTTTTATTTAATAAAAAAGTATATTTAGTAGTATATGTATCTACATATATAGTTTAAAGAAAAAAAGAAAATATTTATTTTATTTACATGCACTACACTTATTTTTGTAAATGTATATATGAGAGAAGTTTGTTTGTCTGTTGCATGAATTCCTCTTCAAATGAAGGTCTTCCTCTTTGTCATGAGCTATTTCTGGACAGCAGTTATTTTTATCAACTCGTCTGCCTATCTCGTATGGGCTAAAGAACCCTAAAAAAATATTCTAATATAAATGTTGTCTTTTACAAAAGTAACATGTAAATGAAACGGCGTCAACGCGTCTATAATGCCAATATTGTTTTAGTCACTGCTGTAGTTTTGCTCACAGAGTTACGTCAGGCGGCTTGTGATAAAGTCAATTGTTTGTTCAAGAATACTTCATGCGCTTGGCGTTTGTGTTTTACTGAATCAACATTCGTCCTTTGTGTTTGACAAGTGATAGAATTATATTGTTATTGCCGCCATGGAGTCTAGTCTACTATAGTGTTTTATATCATTTAACTATTATTTGTATTAGAAAATCTAATGGCGCGTACATTACCTACGAGTTTTTGTAGCTATGTCTATGTCACTTTCTACAATAATAATTATATACTATCAAGCATATGGAAGTTGCGTCATATATTTATATTAATTATTAAATGGAATATTTTTCTATTAAATGAGTAATGAAATGGTTTTTGTTAATGTAAATATAAATTTTAATTTAAGATTTGTATCATTTGCAGCTTAGAAAAGCTACCTATATATATTTCAATTATTGTAATATACTATACTGATGAATTATTAAAATGACTATATGTATTATTGTTTTTTTTATAATTTTTATGTGGAGGTATTTAAGCCAGGTAATTTATTTACGAAAATTAAGCTGGTATAGAGGTATGATAAAAATTATAACGGAATTACCTTCGCGGAATGAAAAATCTTAAAAATTGTAAGAAGTATGAAATGAAAATGTCTATTCTCAAAAAGTAACCTATTTAAAAAAATGTAGAGTGGTCTAAATATTACAAGAAATTATATGTTTTGATTATTATAAGAAATGAAATAACTGGTTTTTAAAAGAAACCATATATGTTTTTATAATAATCAGATTCTTGCTTCATGTATTTACTATTTGAACGTATACACGATATAGCGTAAAAAAATTCTAAAAAAATAACCCAAAAATAATATTAAACTAACTATATAAATTTAAGAATCGAAATTCTTTTACTGAAGCAACAGTTTACTTTTCAAATTTTTATAACTTTTTAGTTTTTTTTTATAACTTTTTAGTAAGTATTTTTTTTTATTATATATAATGATATAATATGTATTAGTAAAATATTTGATTTCGTATTTAAAAACATATCATCTATTTCGACTTATTAAGTATTTAACATCATTTTAAATTTTCCATAAATATACATCATATTTATTTTAGCCTTGCAAAGTTTATGCGACCATTAGTGTTGATAAATAGAGTTTAGAGGGACGTCAGGTGTGGGTAATAGATAATTAGTGATAAATGAACGTCGATTTTTTAGAAATATGTTTTATACAAGTACAGTTTTACAATAAATTAAATGTATATTTACTAAGTAAATAAAACTATAACCAATAAATTATTCTTTTATTATAAAATTAAGGCCTTCCTGGATTATTATTAGCTCTCACTCAGCTTCACACTGTATCCCGCACATGGCAGGTTAGGCATAGAGAGAACCTAGTGTTAATAGACTCCGTTCCACTTCTGTTTCCCCACTTTATTCCGAATTTGAGGCATATCGTGTTGTGTGGCGGAACTCAACGCCGCGTTTCACCTTGTAACAGAGCGAAGAAATGAAAACATTAAATATTTAAATTGAAAATATTAAATATTTCATTTCCTCGAGTGGGGATCGAACCCACGACCTGTCAGTTACAGTCACACGCTTGTGCCACTGCGCCACAACAGGCTTGAAAATAATTCTTTGCCACAACTGGAAATCGAATCCATAATCACCATGTTAACAGTCAGATGTTGTCTGTCAAAAAGTTTTTACTAATTCTGTTTTTTTACTAAACTTAAATTTAATAAGCGTATAATTTTTTTTAAAAAGCGTATATAATTTTGAAAGAAGATTTGAACCCGCGCCTCTTGAAAACAGTTCAAGCGCTCTGACCAACTAAGCCATCCGTTCTCACCAAGCTCCGTCGATCTCGTCAAGCTTCGTCGTCTGTTTTTTTTTTCTTTGTATTTTTTAGCTTTACGCCGTAGAAGCACGCATGCACGTAGAAGACTCGTTAGCAGAGAGTACTTGAGTATTTAGACACTCCGTTCATACTAAGACATTTCTCTTTTTTTTGGTACCCACTTTCCGCCAAATTTGAGTCAATGCGTGTTGAGTAGTGGAATTCAACGCTGCCTTTTACCTTGTTACCACGACGAGGAAATGAAAATAATAATTAATAATTATTTAATTTGAGGATGTGCTATTTTTGACCACTAATCATCAAATCAAATGTCAATTTAGTATTATAAGCCCAGTACAGGCTGGAAGTACACTAACTTATAAATATAATTAATTAACTCACTCATTCACTCAGCTGAATTAGGTAAGTTCAGAGCTGTAATATTATTCTGAGTGACTCAAAACCTATATTGGTGTCTGATTCATTTGTCGGTGAAATTGAGATTTCAGAGAAATTTTTATTAATGTTTGATGGGATTTATTATAATTTAATTTGACTTTTCCACATCAGGTTTCTTTAAAATAACTTATAACCTGGATCCTTTTCACAGGACTAATTTCTATATAACGAGAAAATCCATCAGATACATTTAGTGATTCCAAAGATGTGTTGTACATGAAAACAAACTGACTATTTATTATCATGTTCTTATAATATTGCTTGTTGTTTGCTTTTGTTTTTTTTGTTGTTTAATTTTAATGATACAATTTATTCAATATTAATGTTGTATAAACAAAAATGACTTTTCGATAAATGTTGAGCTAACTGTATAAGAAGTAAAATAATATATGAGTATATTTTGTATATTCTAACAAATTTCAATGCTATGCTCAGTTCGAATGTCAATATTATAATAGATACGGCCATTGTTATTTGAAAAGTCATTTGTAAAGGTTAAGGTGTAAACGTATGTTTGTGTAAACGGAACGGTTTTTCTTTGCCACTGTTTGGCTTACTTCCAAATGACGATCTTTTGTCTTCATCTTCGGTTCTAAATGATGTGGCACCACCTCCAATAATAAACACCTGCTTTGTGCTATACTCTTCATACGTGTATGTCTGTAAGAATGTATAAAGGAATCTTAAAGACGTGTCAGAAAGGTGACAGAATTGGGTGAGAAAGAATTCTTGGTTTCTGTAACATTAATTAAAATAAATAATATTATGTATATGGATTGTTGGGCATTTTTGTTATTAATACAAATTTATACTATACCATCAAGCTACACTTTTAGGCCATAAGAAGGCGTGCAGTCACCCTTCTGACCTCTTATTTAGGCAAGGCAAGAAATCTACTGGATCGTTAACCGGTATGAGGGTATCAGTATATAGAAATAGTTGAATTGAAAGATGACTTATGACACATTCTAACAGAACAGATTCTGATCGCGAAAAGAACTATTAAGGTGCAGTAATATAGCCTACCCAATAAATAGGCCATCTCATACAAGCATTTTGTTTTAATGTTTGTTTTAAATGTTCTGTGATTATTTAAAATAATTATATGTAAATTTGTAATAATGAATGAAGCTAGTTTAACCTGTAATGTATACCATAGAATAGGTTGTGACAATCTGTACCTTAGAGAGGACCTGATAATAATAATAATTATAAAATTTCTATGCAAACTTAATGCTCTCTTTAACAAGTCTCACTAAACTAGTATAGACTAGTACAGATTGTCACAACCTATTCTATATAGTGCAAAAGGCAGATTTCTGTTAATTTTGTTTTTTTTTATCTAAAAATCTTAATAATATTAAAAATACTTATAAAATACTAAAATACTTATAAAATATTAAAAATACTTATTTATAAAAAGTTTTCTTATAAATATGTTTAATACGTAAAAGTATATAATAATCTGGCTTCTGAATAAATGTAAAACCTCCAGATCCAAATATTCGGGGATACCACATAGACATGCGAAACGTATTCGTAAATTGAATAACAAATAACCAAATGGAATTCATTTAGATTCGCCTCGTAATGGAAAAACCGATTTAATAGAAATATATTTGCCTACTATTGTCGAAGTTTTGATTTCGATGACGGTAACAATATCATTTTATACCAGCATATTTTAAGTCGTTTGTTATACATAAATATATATACAGCACATTTTTTTTACAAATATATAACTTCATATCGCTTAGGAACTACCAGTGATCGTATGATTAATTATAAAAAAAATTATAAAGATGAAACCAATTATAATATTAATTAATATATATCATATGCATAATTATAATACATCTACTTAGTAATTGAGCTGCCCTGTTATGAGTAGCTGAAACTTCATGTAAATGTATTTATCAATGACAATAATAATTATTAATTATGATATTGATATTGAGGCCTAAGCTGAAGCCTTATTAGTGCAGTTGGACAGCCTCTAAAATGTAGAGTGGTTTCGTTGACAGTTTGGTGAATCAAATTATTTTCGTTCAAATAATATATTTGCACTGCCTTATGCTTCGTGCCTCAAATACATTCGGAGTTAATGAACGTCGACTCTAGATTTTTCTGCCCATATACTGTACGAGACTTGACTACTATATAGTTACAGAACACATTGTAAGGTTACAAGAAAATTTAGTAATGAATAATGAGGTATATTATTAAGAGAAGAAAATATATTCTATGATATTTTTTGGAGTATTTTAATGAATTTTCGTAATTTCGTTCTCTACTTTTAGTTAAATTTGAGAACAAAATTAAAATATAATTATGGCTTTTAACATATTATTCAATGTACCTTTAACACACAATAATTTGAGTGCACTTGTGTTAAGACACTGATTTTCAGATTCAGAATTTCAGACGTACGAGATGTACGAGAAAAACTCTAAAGATTTCAATTACGTGGCAAATTTAATGTAATATGCAGCAAAATCGACTTAAGTGCCCATATCTTTCAATTGCGGTGGACAAGAATTTCTATGCTCCAAGGGACTGATCGACCTTAATTTTTGATATTAATTTCATCTTGATATTTCAACGCGATCTCGAGATTAATGATCTGGACATACGTACAACAAAGTGATTTCGTTTTATCCTTTTGACGTTTTTAATAATAAATATCAGGAATTTATATTTTCATGGAATTAAGCAAATTTAACTATACTTAATTTCATAAAAAAGCATCTCCACATATACGAAAAAAAAGAAGTAACTCTACATTTAAGTTTAACTAAAATTCGCTTGTTGTAATTCGAATGGGACCAAACCAATACGAACGCAATAACACCCTGCTATTTCAAGCCAAGTAAACAATTTTCCTCACTAGACGAAACGAGATAGCTGTATTTGAAAAGTTAGGTACGTACATATGATATGTCTAACTTAATTTTGCCATTATTTATACATTTTGAAATTTGGAAATATTAATATTACATTGTACTTGCTGATCGGTATTTAGGACATTTGTATGGAAATGTATTCTCTGATTTGAATAATTCTTGTTTCTCGTACATTGATTTGCCGTTTCTATTCAAATTTAAAACCAAGCAAACAAATAAGAAGAAATTAAATTAGTGCTTTCCGACGACATGTCTGAAGAAATTAAATTAGTGATTCCTCAATAATCAATTTATTTTCTAAATCATTTTTTAATTTAACTTATTTTTAACATGTGTTTTGTAAAGAAATGAGATCATACCAAACGAAAACCTCAGCTTCACGCTGTATCCCGCACGAGACAGGATAGGCAGAGGGAACCCGGGAAGCTAGTGTTTAGACATTTAAGGCATTGCGTGTTGAGTGGCGGAACTCAACGCCGCGCTTTGCCTTATTACCAGAGCGAAGAATTGAAATATTAAATATTTAAATTGAAAATATTAAATATTTCATTTCCTCGAAATGCATACATACATAATACGTGCACTAAATTAAAAGGTTCAATTATAACCGACAACCAACTTAATAATCACAAAAATAACACAAAACGAAACTTAAAATATTGACTTTGCTTATTCACTTTCATAATCCGGTGGAGTTCCAATGTGGCACGACCGGGGAAAGTAAAAAGTGGGCCGAATGTTTACATGCCCATCAGCCAGACTAGAAACGATAACTTGCACAACAACAAAAATGTAAGTAATCATACATATTGCCTCTCAGTGGAATCAAATCAATCTTTTTCTAAGCCAGGCACCTGGGTTAGGAAAACCGTGCACCGTTATTTACGTATGTACTTATGTAACTTTCCTTTTTATATATTATCTATCCTTATATGTATGTATATGTATATATAAAGCGTGGAACCAGTGCTGCGGAAGCGGCTCGATGTCTACGGCAATCGTGTCGTAAAAGAAAACGTATTGCGCTTTTGGTTCTAACGTTTTCGGTATGGAAATTGAAACCTGCAGAACAAGCCCCGTGGACAGCCGGAGACTCAAGTTGATTATGAAGAATTCTAGTTTTGTGGAAGCAGATCATTGACAGGTTGAGTGAAGCTATTCAACTCCGACGGTGCAGTCCAAGCCACCTTGAAACATTTTTGAGATTCCCGTTCGAATGTTGTTTTTTTTTAATACAGAGATGAATGAATTACCTATAAGATGGCAAAAGTGCATAGCTAAGAACAGTTCATACAGTTGAATAAATAAAAATATTATATTAAAAATATATAACTTTTAATTTTCCTCATACCGGATACGGAACGGAAATTTCATTTGTAATAACGTAATGTAATTATAATTAGAGTCCGACCAAAACAGGTTTTCAGCCGAAACCGAAATCGAATTCGGCTCCGTTCGAAATCATACGGATTTAACCGAACCTTACGGATTCGGAAACTTACTTCAATATATTTAACATTTCTATTGCATACTGAAATCTAGTGTATTTAATTGTTGGTATGGTATGGTTCTTTGATAATGGCGTTCCGAGCGTGCCAGTTGAGCACATATCACTTCGCCAATGTCACGTTGAATGAAGTAGACATATTTTATTGTTTTTGCATATTCTGTTTAGACAGATAATTAAATAGAGTTTAATGAAGTAAACATGAGAATCAAGCAAATCTGAGCGTTATCAAAATCAAAATATTCGTTATTAAATTAGGCGATTACAATTATTTTAAAATCGTCAAGTCCACAGAAGTGTCTGTGGTGTCAATAAGAAGCTACCCCCGGCTCAGAAGAAGTGGGTCTGTTGAGAAGAGGCTTGCAAGAAACTCAATAGTTGATTTTTTTTCAAAATATAACTCAAAGTATATAATAATTAGCTTCTGGAGTGAGTTCCAACAGCATTTAATCCCACGCACTCTTATCAAGATTATAGTCTTGAATTGAATTTGCTTTGCCTAATAATATATTTTAAATTTTCACTTTAAATTGTTGCAGTGATAAGTCTAAAAGTGCTTGTGGAATTTATTTTACATACATGTACCATATCCCATGAACGATTTACTAACTTTTGTTATGTGTCTATCGCTGTTCTTTAAGTAATTGTAAATATTTTTGCGAATAAGTCATACGATATACTCGTATGTATATGTAACCCGTGAATGAATATCCGTTTTTTTTTAATTTTCGCTCAGGTATTCACATGTTGTAATCTTTTTGAATTACAAATACAGGTTCAATACCTGCAGCATTGTCCAAAAGTATTATTCCATCGGGCAATATGCAATGAAAATAATTAAGTATACTAGCCGAGTAGTATTAACATCCTTAAGCTGCCTCACTTTTGTAACAGCGTAAGCAGCGGAGCTCAGTCTGCCCGCTAGAGAAGACCGATGGGGGCACCGATGATGTTTCGAATCTAGGGTTAGTCCCAAGAAAACTGCGGTATCAGAAAATTATCATCATTGGATGGATGATGATAATTTTCACCAAATATGGATTGGTCAATAAAATTGTTAGTAAAATTCCAGACAGTTTTTATTTATATTATAGTTTATTGCAAATTGAAAACAGATTCCAATTTTCAAAGAGGTGAACTAGTTGGGTGGCCGCGCTCGGGTAAAAAATTCTTGGCCGAAATTGGCTGAAATCGAAACCGAGCTTTCGGTCACTAATTATAATATAAAACGAATAAATGAATGATTATGGAAAAACGGTTGGTGTGAAGGCTGGTCGTAGGTATAACAGACAGATATCAGAAGTGGAAAGCAGATATAGGTAATGGTTATCTACAGAATTTAAATGAATTCAATAAATTGAAGTTACGATAGTTATTACTTTAACAAATTAAATGATCTTACATTAAAGCTTGGATCGGCGGGGATTCCTTGTGGTGACAAAGTATTAACACTCACCTTCATTGTTTCAGCATAATATAATGACAGAAAGCTACACGTAACTATAATAATGTCTTAACCACATTTCTAATTAAAATAATAATTAATTGCTTCATCAATTAATTATTCAAAGAGTCGAGATTAGCCAAAGGCAGAGGCTTTTTAAAGCCCAACGAGCAACGTTTTATGACCCGGTTACAATTATATTAGACGTTACTTGTTTTTCTATTGAACTTTTTGTTTACATAAAGTTTTAAAACTTATATTCTTACTAACATGTACCATTTACGCTTTTGTATTTCTTGTGTTCTTTTATTAACTATCTTTCTTGTTTTTTATGGTGGTGGGGAAAGCAACGGAGTGACTTAACGCAATGTTCACGGGTTCCCTCGCCTACTCTGCCATGTGTAGGATAAAGCGTAAAGCTTACTTTCTTTCTTTAAGAGTATACATACATATTTTCCCTTGGTGTGTTGAACAAATTCGGAAAAGTTTTAATTTCACTCTAAAGTTTGTATATAAAATATGATTAAATAATGTAGCTACAGCGGTGACAACGAACTCTTAAGCTGCTGTTGACAAGAGAATAAAAGCCGGCAAGTGAACTTATTAACGACCTTTTCTTCGTGACATCTGGTAAAAGATAGGTAGGACGCAACCACACTCAAAGTTTGTAGGATTGGCGTAAAGATTCCATGTTTCTGGCCTAGAGAATCAGTCCTTTGCTTTGCGCAAATTGAAGACCAATTTGCATTATCTAATATAATCAGTAATGCTACAAAATGTTGCTGCTCAGTTAGATAGTAAATTTTCTATTAATAATCAATATGAGGTGAAAAATTCAACATATCATGAATAATGAAATCTCCCCGATTCTATATTTTACACGAGATACAAAACAACGTTTGTCAGTTTGGGCAAAATACGCTACGTAAATGTGCACACAACGCAAACTCACAAAAGGTGGAATTCGTTGTTATACGTCGCAAAGAAGTATCATCATTATCAATATAATATGTGTTAAAAATCACATAATAAAATATATAAAAAAATTATAAAATGTCTCAATAACAGTAATAAAACTGGTATAGAATTTCTTGATTTTAAAAAATAATACATTTTTATCTGAGTATCTACTTATTTGAAAAATAAAATTGGTATCCAAAACTTCTCTTATGTGTGCTTTTGGTAACGAAACGTGTTCTGAATTTTATTCAGCGTTGAAAGTATACTTAATTTATCTAGTAATCATGACTATTGTGCATTGAATAGCCGTCATTTGGACTTCTTCCAACAAGTTGTCGTCGATAGTGTTGGCATAAAATAAGCCAAGTAAGTCATAATATTATTTGCATTGGTATTATAATTTGAAAAGGTTTTTTAAACGAATTTAAAAATAAAAAACAAACGATTTAAAAAAATATAATATATAAAAGCCGATCGAATGCAAGTCGAACTGTCGGACTTGCTCTACGAGGGTTCTGTACCAATTTTACGATCGTAGGTCAATGGTCAACAACTTATATTAATTGTTAAATATAAATTGTATATTAATTGTTAAACATAATTGAGGCCTGTCGTGGCGCAGCGGCACAAGAGTGTGACTGTAACCGACAGGTTCTGGGTTCGATCCCCAGTCGAGGAAGTGAAATATTTAATATTTTCAATTTAAATATTTAATGTTTCATTTCTTCGCACTGGTAAAAAGGCTAAGCGCGGCGTTGAGTTCCGCCTCTCAACACGCAATGCCTCAAATTCGGCGGAAAGTGGGGAACAGAAGTGGAACGGAGTGTCTTTACACTAGGTTCCCGGGTTCCCTCTGCCTACCCTGCCTCGTGCGGGATACAGCGTGAAGCTGAGTAGAGTAGAGTAGTTAAACATAAATTCAAAGAATATTAATAATTAATATTAATAATTAACGCAGAATTAATTAAATTAAGAAACAACTCAAGTCTTGATTTTTGCAATTTCATCATAAAGCGTATCAAGAACTGGTTGAAAGTTACCGTATCATTAACAGACAAATCGATAGTTGAAATGATTATTTAAGTTTACGTGTTAGTTTACGAGTGTGTGTTATTGTTAAATGAAATACTTTTAAACGGTTTAATCGCGTATATTGATTGTTAAACATGTTTTTTGGAAACCCGACGTTTCGAACACTTTACAGTAGTCCGTGGTCACGGGTAGACTGAGGTGGCATTTGTCTGTCATTTGATATAATTATCTATCCGTGACCACGGACTACTGTAACGTGTTCGAAACGTCGAGTTTCCCATAAATATTTACTATTTAATACACGCGATTAATCCGGTTGAAAGTGTTTCATTTAAAATGTGTTACAATCATGAAAATCAAAGACATTATTATGAGTGTGTGTTATTTTTTTTAAACATAATTTTCTTCATTACAGTCTCAGGGATCGTAGAGAAAAATAAATAACTTTTTGTTAAAAAACATTCCTTAAATAGTATCTACCTAAAACTAGACTTTTGTGACTATAGATTTTCAATATTTTTAAAAGAGTCCAGTTATTCGTTTCATTATTATATATTTTAATGTCCAAATTGACTTAATCTAAATGTAAAAACTATATAAAAAAAATTACATATAATAATCAGTACAATTATGTATCATGATGTAGATATTCCATTGCCTCTAAATTGACACAAATTGCACAAAGGTTGGGGAAATTGGGACGTGGATGGCATTGCCGCCATCGTTGAGGTCAGGACCGCTTAGTTTCTATCTTTTATGGCCATTTTCAGATTATACTCCACAATGCCTTTTGTTGCTGCTCACGCTTTCGGATAAGTGTTTTAATCGCGTCGTCCTCACCACCACTATAGTAGAAGCAGTCTGTCGGTGTGGCGTGTTATAGCTACAATTTCGTGTGAGATGCTATCATTTATAATATGCACATAAAAACAGCTATCCGGAAATAACAGGCAAAATGTTATTCATATTATAAATGTAAAACTTAAATATGATATTTTTTTATAAATATATGTATTAGAATGATATTACTTTTTTATCACCAATAAATACCAGTAAAAGCAATTGTCTTTGTGTCATACGTCCGGTCTTTATTGCTGCGTCTCTGCACACATTCCATTTTAAGACTCTTATCCAATGGGAAGCGGAATGTTAAAATTAAATTTTTCTGTTCATATATTTACGTAATGTATTTGGGCTATTAAATATTATCCTTTACATACTGGTAACAAAGGCATAATATACAGCAAGAGGCACTGAAAGAAGACTCTAAATTATTTAAATTATCTAAATATAATTCAACTTCTAATAAATAAAAATAAATTTTCTGGAAAATTATTTGGAAGAAGAAATACGAGTAGATACTAACGTGATTTGTATATTATTATATATTTGATCAAACGGAATTATGTGAAGTAAAATTCGATAATTTTTCTACGACTCACTTCATTCCAAGATATTTATAGTAAATAAATAGTAGCCTACTTATAAACAGTTTATGATTAAAAAAACAAGTGTTTGTTAGTAGTGAACAAAAGCATATTATCTCTTTTTAAAATAGTGAGACATAAAAAACATAGTATTCATGTACCAACAAGTGCCGTTGTCGCATCGCAAAATAGAGTAAAAAAATGAGTTTTAATAAAATTGAAAAATGCTCATTGCATCAAAAGTTGATGCGCTGGGAACATTTTCTAAATATGAACCGAGTTCACATTTATACATTTTTGCTTTTATTTTGAAGCGGACCGGTGTAATTAATGTCTTCTTTGAGCGCCCCTTGTTTTATATTGTGTCTATATATGCATGTTATATTTACCCTTTATTACGTATCTGACTTTACAAAATATTATACGAATATACACACAATATACATGTTGTTCATATGAATATTAGGCGTTATGCACCAACATCGTCTATTTCGACTTAAGGATTAAGAACTTGATATCATAAGTTGATATGATTTTAATTAATATTATTTATTTATTTTAATTAATATTATTTACTGTCACTGTTTTTAAAAGAATAGTACAAAATTATCTAAAATAGATTCAGAACCTTTTATACAAAATAGATACATTAATATTACATTTGGCAAAAAATGTTATAAGTTAGTTAACAAAAAAATTTTTCACAACAAAAAACGTATATAATTGGTAAAAAAAATATTTTACTCTGTTGTTTCTAGTTGGGCTGATGGGCAAATAAATATTATATAATATATAATATTTATATACTCATCAGCGCAAAATACACCGGTAACTGTTGAACAAAGTGAAAAAGCAAAGTCCATATTTTAAAGCTTTCATATTGTTATTTATTATCTTTGTTATTATTAATATGTAATGAAAATCATAATAAAGGGTATACTTGGGCTACTAAGACGAATTTTATGATACCATTTAAAAAGGTGAACAAATTTATTGATGCACTAGCGACTTGCCCTTGGCTTTCTCCGCTTGAGCTTGAGTTTTTGCAATTTTATTTACTAATTTCAACTTCTTTTTTGTTCTAATAACTCTATCAGTTTTAAGACAATACCTTTATACATTGGAAACTAAAATTTCTGATAAATTAATAAAAATAAATATAGCAATTTTGTCAAATTTAATTGGAAGTAGCTTGTCAATTTAATAATCAATCTACTTAAATTGGCTAACTATTTTATTTAAACAAAGGAGGGAAGAGGGAAGATTGCTAAAATCTATTGCACTAACATGAGTACGTCTCCTAGCACAAGCACAAGCGTGTGACTGTAACCGACAGGTTGTGAGTTCGATCACCACTTGAGGAAATAAAATATGCAATATTTATTAATATTAATTAAGTACCTAATGTTTTCATTTCTTCGCTCTGGCCAAAAGGCAAAGCTCGGCATTGAGTTTCGCCACTCAACACGCGATGCCTTAAATTTGGCGAAAAGCAGTGAACGGAAGTAGAACGGTGTGTCTTAACATTAGGTTCCCAGGTTCCCTCTGCCTACCCTGCCATGTGCAGGATACAGCGTATAGCTAAGAGAAATGTCCCCTATCATATTTTTTTAATATATCTTTCATGTGCAGCCAGTGATCGGCTACAGTTTTCGTGTAAGATATACCTACACTTATTTCTTAGATTAGATTAAAAAAAATGCTACTATCTCAATACACTCGTCAACTTACTCATAATTGGGGACTTGTTCCTAAAAGTAATTTATCAAATTGGTATTTACATGAATTTGAAAGAATTTGTCCATTGGCATCGTAGACGGAATATATTATGCCAATGATAATCAATAAGCTCCATTAAGTTGACAATGAATGATTCTGTGTAATATTGAAGCTTCGTGGACAGCCAACTACCAACCTGTCATATTCTTTCTGGATGGCTGGACAACATCTTGCTAGGGATCAATTGTCACAACTAGAAGTATCGAATCATATCCACACAATCCCAAATATAAACGATGTTACAATTTAACAGCAAATAAATATTTTACTTTGAGATTTTTTTATCCAGGTCGGTGTACTTGATTACATTAAACAATATTATTTTTTATATTCAATATAGAATTAAATTATTAAATAAATAGTATCGAAATAAGCTAATAATATAAGTATTTGTTTCACGCTCCACGTTGCAGAGAATATTTGTACAGTACTTTACTGACAAAAGTAAACTTTAACTAGGTAATTAGTGAAGTAATAAGTTGTAGGCAATACAATTTAAAGAAAAATAGAAAAAAGTTCAAGACATCGTGGCGTATTGGAAATACTGTGCCAATACTGGTTGCAAACACGAGAATTGTGGTACAAAAATATTCTTATTAGAAACAACGAATGAATTATTGTTCTCTCTCAGCTTCACGCTGTATCCCGCACTAGGCAGGGTAGGCAGAGGGAACGGAAGTGAAACCTAGTGTTATGACACTCCGTTCCACTTCCGTTCCCCACTTTCCGCCGAATTTGAGGCATTGCGTATTGAGTGGCGGAACTCAACGCCGCGCTTTGCCTTATTACCAGAGCGAAGAAATGAAACATTAAATATTCAAATTGAAAATATTAAATATTTCATTTCCTCGACTGGGGATCGAACCCAGAACCTGTCGGTTACAGTCACACTCTTGTGCCGCTGCGCCACGACAGGCCTCAAATCAGGCCTGAATTATTGTTTCTTTCTCTATAGTAATTCATTAATTGTATACATATTATATACAAATAATGACCATTATTTATAAAACAAAAGATATTTTTTAATTCTTTAATCGCTTAATTGATAAAATTATACAATTTTTATTTATCAACTATTTCAATAATAATTAAAACAGCCGGCTGGCAAAGATGGAATTTCTAAAGCATTTATCAGAGGGACGACGACCTAAATTTCAGGTGGAATGTTTGACGACGGTTGCTATAGCACAGGTTTTCGCAATCGACCGCTGCACCATAACGTCATACGATACTAAATACAACTACATTCATTATAGTAGTTAGGTTAGAACCTAACTACTATAATGTATGTAGTCGTATTTATTGGGAGAAAAATAGCGAGCTAGGTATCTAGGTAGGTTTTATTATTTTTTTAGGATATTCAATAATGTCTTTAGAATACTCAATATTAATATCTTAGCTTCACTCTGTATCCCGCACGAGGCAGGGTAGGCAGAGGGAACCCGGGAACTTAGTGTTAAGACACTCCGTTCCACTTCCGTTCCCCACTTTCCGCCGAATTTGAGGCATTACGTGTTGAGTGGCGGAACTCAACGCCGAGCTTTGCCTTGTTACCAGAGCGAAGAAATGAAACATTAAATATTTAAATTGAAAATATTAAATATTTCATTTCCTCGACTGGGGATCGAACCCACAACATGTCTGTTGCAGTCACACGCTTGTGCCGCTACGCCACGACAGGCCTCAAATAATATATATATATATTTTTTATAGCTTCACGCTGTATCCCGCACTAGGCAGGGTAGGCAGAGGGAACTCAGGAACCTAGTGTAAAGACACTCCGTTCCACTTCCGTTCCCCACTTTCCGCCGAATTTGAGGCATTGCGTGTTGAGTGGCGGAATTCAACGCCGCGCGAAATAATATAATAATATAATATATTAATATCAATTGTCTTTTTTAAATTGTGTATATATTTTTTCAACTATATATTATATATTACAACATGTGAACGGAGAAATCAGAACCTAGTGTTGAAACTCTCCGCTTTTAGCATTCTATCTTATTTCCAGATATTGTGCCTTGAGTAACAGAACGCCGCATTTTATGTAACGAGAGCGGAGCAATATAAATAATTCAGTTCCGCGAGATAATATCAAGCCTTTCTTGTTTACAGGTTGTTGTGAACCAAATGCGCTACGATGGTCTTTAAGATGTTTTATTTAGTAGATTTCATTTTAGAATATGGTCTTCTCTGTAAAATGTTTGTATATCTAACTTCTGTTTACTAATGTAAATAATAGTAATGATAAATTTTTAACACAACACACACACACACACACACACGCACACACACACACACACACACACACACACACACACACACACACAAACACAAAATGCAGAATCACTCAATACGCATCGCCTTCAAAATTAAATTGAGGAACAGAAGTTTCTTAATGGGAACGAATTGTCTTAATAACAGGTTCCCAGGTTTCTACCGCCTAATCTGCTATTTGTGGGATACAGTGTGAACCAATAAACAACAACAAAAAAACTATTGCGTTTTCTTTTACAAGAGAACAAGACAAAATTTTCTTTAAGATTTTTAAACTAAAAACGTTCCCTTTTTAACCCGTGGCTATTACCGAGTACGCCTGTCAATACAAATTCAAAAAGCCGTAGCGTTTCATGCCAAACAAATTTTCCATCAACACAGTTACCTCTCACATATCATGAAGTGGGAGAACATTATTGATGTAAGACAAATTGAAACTGGAATAATATATACATATAAACTTATATTTAAATATAACCTTTTTATTTATTTTTCATGGACGTCTTTTATTTTTTTGTGTCTGTTTCCTTTCCTTTTTTATGTCTGTTTTCTTTCGGTTTGATTTTTAATTCATCTGTTTACTTGGCTTTTGGTTAAGAATGAGCTTACTTTAATTGATTTATTTTTTTCAGCTTCAAATTTTCCATCAACACAGTTACCTCTCACATATCATGAAGTGGGAGAACATTATTGATGTAAGACAAATTGAAACTGGAATAATATATACATATAAACTTATATTTAAATATAACCTTTTTATTTATTTTTCATGGACGTCTTTTATTTTTTTGTGTCTGTTTCCTTTCCTTTTTTATGTCTGTTTTCTTTCGGTTTGATTTTTAATTCATCTGTTTACTTGGCTTTTGGTTAAGAATGAGCTTACTTTAATTGATTTATTTTTTTCAGCTTCAAATTTTCCATCAACACAGTTACCTCTCACATATCATGAAGTGGGAGAACATTATTGATGTAAGACAAATTGAAACTGGAATAATATATACATATAAACTTATATTTAACGTTCCTTTTAAGCTCACACTTCTTGAACGTACATGGTGGAATAGGAAAAGGTTCCCAGATCGAACCTAGTGTTGTTGTATGTACGTCACTTGCCGCATTGTTTGACACATTAGCATCTTTATACTGAATTATCATTTTAATTTTTACTTCTTGAAAACGAAACCGATAATATTTTCAAATTTTAATCAAAGCGAAGAATTTATGAGTTACACATGGTAGAAATCAAGTACCTGAGTTAACTCTGATCACAACGTAAAGAGTGGACTTCACAGAATGGATTTACGTGATGTAATATATACATTGACTCAATAAATGGTCCATGCTATGGAAAAAGATTTTTTGTTACTTAAACGTGAACAATCATTAAAATTTGTCAGTTGCGACGAACAATGGTACCTATGAGGTACCACTTAGGTCTTACTATCAACGAAGATGATAGATCCAATGCAACATATCTCATAAAAATTGAGATATTTGAACTGAAAAAACTGGTCGATATACCACCGGAAGAGCACTGGAAACATGCAGACGTGAAAGCATGCAGACGTTTCATTTAAAAAGGCATTTAAATAAAACAAAATAATATTTTTTATACATCGAAAGTTGGTACAAAGTATCACAAAAGAAATTTCTAGTGCACCAAACCTAAAAATATATAACATTAAACAAAAAGACTAAATAAATTATTTTATTAAATTTTACTTTTTTTTATTATTCATTTGAAAAGCCTTTTAAATAAAACCAAATAATATTTTTAATCACATTATTTACACACACACACACACACACACGCACACATAAACAGAAACACAAAATGCAAAAACACTCAATACGCAACGCCTTCAAAATTGGACTGAGAAACAAAAGTTACTTAATGGGAACGCAGTGCCTTAACAACATATTACCGGATTGTGGGCTACAGTGTGAAGCAATAAACAACATTAATATAAGAAAAAATACTAATCTTTTCTTTTACAAGTGAACAGTATTCATAATTTCTAAAATAATGCTTTAAAAATTTTAACTGACGTTTCCTTTTTAACGAGTGACGTCTAACGGGTACGCCTGTCCATACAAATTCGATAAAGCGTAGCGTTTCACGCCAAACAAACGTTCCATCAACACAGTTACCTCTAACATATCATGAAGTGGAATAACATTATTGATAAAAGACAAATTGAAACTGAAATATTATAAATATAAACTTATATTAAAATATAACTATTTTATTTATTCTTCATGGGCGTCTTTTGTTATGTGTCTGTGGTTTTGGTGAAAGATGAGCTTACTTTAATTGATTTATTTTTTTCAGCTTCATAGAACAGGCCTCAGAAATCTCTAATTTTAGGTTTGTACCTTTAATTTTGAAATGTTCTTAATAGTATATCAAATAAGGCTATGTAAACATTTCTGAACATCCTCGTATTTCTTATTAAATATAGTGTAAAACTTAGACCAGATGATCCCGTAACTTATTTAACAAGGTAGCTTGTTTAACAGGTGAGTTCATGCTTGTGCAGGTAGCTCTGTAAGGCACTGTTTGCCCTACGTCTTCTCACAAAACAAAAAAAAGTACCGCTTTCTTGGTAGCTTCCTCCATAATAAATTAAAATCATAATTGTTTTTCTATAACTTTACAAAATTAAAAACCAAAACAGCTCTCACTCTTAGCATATCATACGAGTCCACTGAAAAATTATGAAAGACCTAACCTACAACTGGACGATGTAACGGAATCTAACACGCCATGTTCGCGCGTGTTTACATACACACGCACACACAATCACGCCCACACACACCCAAGCACACACGCTAGCATGCATAGTATGCATTTATTGCAATTTAACTTATTGAATAACTATGCATTGCATAGTTATTCAATATGTTAAATTATAATTTCAGTTATAGTCATGTAAGTAATGTATTAATGTACCTCTTTTTTATGTGTCTTTTGTTATTTTTTTTGTTTTATTTTTACTTATTTTTCTGTTTCTTGTATTTTCCAATAGTAAAACTAATCGGTATATACCTGTACATGGTTCCTTCCGCGAGTGAGAACCTGGTGACTACCTCGGGCACAAGCTCAGAGCTTAGTATAAGCGTCGGACTCACATGATTGTAAGCAAAATGTTATCTGACTGTAAATTAACCAATGATTTGTATACTTTACCTTGTGTCGAGAAATAAACTATTATTATTATTTTTACTACATATATGGATTCACTATTTTAATATGAGTTCAAGTTTATACATTTTTCTCTCTCTTCTTTTTATAACGACTAGTGTAATTAGTGTCTTCTTTCAGTGCCCCTCGCTTTATTTTAGGCCTCTACATGCATGTTATATGCACCCTTAATTGGGTATCTGACTTTACAGAGTATAATACGAATATACACACAATACATATGTTGTTCATAAATATATTAGGCATTATACACCAACATCGTTTATTTCTACTTAAGGATTTAAGAACTTGACATATTCCCTTAATATGATTTTAATATTATTAACTATTACTGTTTCTAAAAAAATAGTGCAACATTATCATATGATCTAGTGAAATATTTCTTAGCGAATATGTTATTAATAGGATATACCTTAGATTAATCGCCTTCACGCGTACCTTAATGTTTAAGTTTTTATGCTGCCAACATTGAACTTCATACTATTTTGGACAATATAAATTAAACAGATTTTTTGTATTTAATAAAAAATGTTTGTTTATATCTATTTTGCATTCTACTATTGTGTAACATTATTTATGTTTTCACCGTACGATCTCCTTTGTGTGTTCTCCATACAACATGACCCTGTCGAAGTTATTTGAGCTCAACTAGTTCGTTCGGAACTATATAATCAAAGAATAGAACAACCATATATAGGTAGGAAATATATAATGATAAACGCACACAATGAAACAGTCACAAAGAAATCATAGACAAATAATTCTGTTTCTTCAATAGATATAGATAACCATACCAATGTTTTTCAACCCCTTAAACTTTGTGTGTATTCTCTGTTCCACGTAGTCTGACTGAAGCTGTCTAACTGACGAGGGTGCAAAAGAGGTTCAGACTCAAATTACCGTATCATTTGTAAATAAAACACTTTCCCTTCTTTAGCCACATTGAGTGCCTAAAATTGATTCAGAGGTTGTTATACAAAGATACATTAATAATATATTTGGGTCAATAAATGCTCACAAAAAAGTACTTGGTGTTTATATATATAGAAAATTATTAAATTATTAAATCTACAATATTTACAATATCGAAATAAGCTTTATATAAGTATTTGCTTTACACTCCACTTTGAAGAGAATATTTATACAGTACTTCGATAGCATACACATACATAAATATATATTTATATAGTTACAAGTAAACTTGTTTATCTATATAGATAAAAGTAAACTTTAATAAGCTAATTAGAGAAGCAATAAGTTATAGGCAATTAAATTTATAGAAAAATAGAAAAAGTCCAAGCCGTCGTGGCGTAGTCGGACAGTATAGGCTGCAAACACGAGAATTGTGGGTTCTATCCAAAAGTTGGTAAAAAAATACTGTCTATTATAATTTATTAGTTGTTTATATATATATAATATACAGTAAATGACAATTATTTATAAATTCAAAAGATATTTCAAAGATATTTTTTTTATTCTTTCATCGCTTAATTGATAAAATTATACAATTTTTATTTATCAAATATTTCAATAATAATTAAAACAGCCGTCTGGTAAAGATGGAATTTTTAAAGCATTTATCAGAGGGACGGCGACCTAAATTTCAGGTGGAATGTTTGACGATGGTTGCTATAGCACAGGGTTTTGCAATCGACCGCTGCACCATAAAGTCATACGATGTCTAACCTAACTTACTATGTAGTTGTATTTAGTCAAAGAAATATTGTAAGCTAGGTTCGTATTATATTTTTTTAGAATATTCACTGTTAGCGTACGTGAATACGATTTTTTTAACTGTATTTTGTTAATTGCAACACATGTAAAAAGAAGTCAGAACGTAGTGTTGTAACTCTCCGTTTTAAGCATTCTACCTTATTTCGATACATTGTATTTTGAGTGGCAGAACTGAACGCCGCACTTTATATAAGGAGAGCGGAGCAATGAAAATATTCTAGCTCCGCGAGAAGAGATGGAACTTATTTTGTTTACACTTTGTCGTTGACCAACTGCGCTACGATGGTCTTTGAAAATCGCATTTTCGTCAAGAGCACGTGGAGGTTTTATCAGACAAAAAAATAATAACTATACAAAATGTAAAAATGCAATCTTAAGTTTGTCAATTTTTATACGTTCTACTTCCCGTTGCCTTGTAATCCTGAAATTGACAATCGCATTTGGTTGGTACTTGTTTTAGTTTCAACAAGTTAGCTTTAATAGAAAAGAATTTCCTCAAATCAAATAGGTTATATCAAGAAAAAAAGTATTAATTGCGATAGTAATTCTCTTAGGGTGACAAAAAATAATTAAAGCAAATCTTGGAGAAAAATAGCCGTTCTATGTAAAAAGTCATTTTATATTTTAAGTGCGGCCTATTTTCGTTTATTGGCCTAGAGCTCAACGCCATTTGGTCATCAGTCTTAGGAAAGTAATTTTACGCCTGATTATGCTTCACACTCCTTGCTGGCAAATTGGGACGGTAATGAATGGCGTTAATAATTTCACCCCAGAAAAACCAATAAACGTCTAAGTTGACGAGGAAACGCAGACTGTATTATGACGGACTCCTTGGTAACAATATAAATGTAATTTGCAGCTATCATACATCAATGTATGTCATGTATGTATTTATGAAATGTGAACACTATAATTTCTATGGAAGTAAGAGCAATTTTCAATTGACGCCACTCTATGCTATGAATGTAAAAAATAATAATTCAACCAAAATCATACATCATGTTTCTTTTCCATAATTCAAAACTTGATCGGTTTTGCTAATTGATTAAATTAAATTCTATTTATTCTCAGTTATGTTTGAAAATACGACTTATGATTTTGAGAAGATATCGCAACATTTCACTCATATCTTTAAAATATTGCTATACTTAATAAAAAGTTAAGTATCCCAATTTTTCATTGAATATATACACACAATTGATAAAATTGTAGTTATAATACTCTCTCTATCTTAAACACCATATAAGAGTAATTAATAATCAATATGTAAAATAATTATATTTTCGAAACTTTTGCCACTTAGAAGTTTTCATAATAGTTATAGTTCCAACTCGGAGCGCACAGAATCACTAAACGAAGGAGCATATCTGCGTCATGAATTGCTTGAGATGGCTCGCATTATAAGGGGACATTTCGAATAAACTTTCCCTCATCCGTAAATTTTAAGTTTAACGCTATTAAATTTCATATGCCAGCCTTTATTTAAATTAAAATTAAAGTGCCTATACAATTTACACATTTTATGAAATATATATTAAATATGTAAATATATATGATATATGATTTTCTTTCCATTGATCTATGCAGTTGTAAAAATTTATAATTGTTTGTGTTACTATGTAAAAAACAATGCTTATGCTATTAAGCAATAATTACATTCATGTAGGTATACCGAGAGAAAATAGTATATTTTCCGATTTGAATTATTTACTACTGCGACTCGATTTCTGTCTCACAAAAGAGTATCCCACTCATTAATTCTTTAATTATTCCATCTTCACAAACGAAGAAGAGTAAAACTTTGAAACGAATAATATAAGCTCTAATTAAAAAGCTCTCTCACGTCCTCGAAGATTACCCTTACGAGTACCAGTAACAAGTTTATTGTAGAGAAATCTCAGCCATGTTCTATTAAATTACTCGGACTCTAGGTCTAAAGTGGCACGTTCTCAACAACTAACGCGATTAACGTCTAAACTGTTATTCATGTTAGTCGATATATATAGTAGTATTCGGTTAATTTATTACCCGCTTATAAAGTTATAGGGTAGGTATTGTTATTCATATTACCTTATTACGCATGCGTAGGTAATTAAAAAAAAGCTGAACTTGATTAATAGTTATGTAAATATAGAATAATGTAAACAATCTTTTCCTTTCACCATTTAACTTTTTGTTGTACATTATACATATATATATATATATATATATATATATATATATATATATATATATGTATATATATATATATATATATATATATATATATATATATTTATTACAAAATTAAATATAATTATTATTTACGTACAAAGTAAGTATGTAAGCAGTGTTCGATGATTAGAAAGAATGGAAGACTTTGTTTAATAACTTAACTTATCTTCACGCTATATCCCTATATCATCAGCCTCTTAATACATGCCCTCCGGGGGGTCCTCATGCTTTTTACGTGACCTTCCTCCAGTATAGTCGATACTGTGTTTTCGAAGGTCAACCGAGGTCTCCCCCTTTCTTCATAAATCTTTCTTACCATTCACATTTTTCACTCATTCGCTCGAAGTGCCCAAACCACCTGAGCACGTTCTTCTTCATTCTCACTGCGACATCCACGCTAGTACCTACCATTCTGTGTATCTCTTCATTGGGTATCCGATCAACTAAACTGACTTAGTTCAATAATTGACTATATACATATATACCTTAACTAACAACATTAAAACGTATAAATTAAATAAAAAATATAATACTACGTCTGAGTTATTTATCTCCTTTCCTTAAATACAATTCATGCCAAATAAGTTGTTTGAGTATAAATCTCAGAAAAATCCCATTAGACAATGAGTACAAGTCAATGTAAATCACGTGAGTCAAATGTACGTGTTTAGCTCTCCTTTAAGCTTATTTCAACTGAAATAATATCAAATTCGGTTTATCATTCTGAATTATGAAAGAATGAAAAAATATTGTTGTAATCAAAATTAGCATTATAATTTTGATCAAATAATAAGTCATGTTACTCTCCGTGACTTTCATCTATATTGGAAGGTACTTTTTCTGTTTGCTCGTAGCATGCACGGTATGGTAAGCTTACAAACCTAGTGTCAAGAGTACTTTATTCTTTTCATAGTACAGAGTATTTCTTTACTTAAGCCCGATCTTTAATTATTTTGTGAAGAGTGACAGAACTGAGCACTAAACTTTAGTTTTAGCAGGAAAGTGAAAATTATCTAGTCTTTCGAGTACCTAGGGATCTTATCTTTAACAATCGTCGCCTTTGCGTTTAAACCTAGTCCACATATGGATATATCATGTCTGAGTGTCATAGTCAGCTTTCTTAATTTAGTAGTACAAGATTTTTTTTCTACTTATCTTTATCTAAAAATCAGTAGGTACAAAGGTGTAAGTGTAAAAAATAAGTTAAGTGCTAGTCGTTCACCATTCTTTATGGAGGACCAGTCCAAAATGCAACAACTTACAAAAATTAGGAAACTTATCCTATGTGTAAGTATGTATGTTTCTTTCTTATCTAAGCGGTTATGAGGATGAATAATGTTAAAAAATTATTATAATTTATCATTATTGATATTTCCATCAAATATTATAATTTAAGATTACGCACATTTTAGGGCACAATTTTAATCAACTAGTGGTTTTAATATACATATTTTGATATATTCTAAATAAATTAACCACGTATAAGTTTGCATCAATTCGGTTCACAATACAAACTAATTATCTTCAAGTGTCGAGTGTAATTAAATCGAAGAACAATTTAAGCATACCATACAATATATAGATGGGTTGTACAGGTCGCATTAAGTGTCATCTACACTAAGTGCAATAATTCTCTCGTTTATGCAGCCCATTCTCATACGAACCTCGATTGAATTATAGCATTTGTTGAAAACAAAAACTTTATGCGGTAATTCAACTTTACTTAAGATGTTGATAGTGGCGCTGTCTGTGCATGGAAGATACCTTTATTTATATGATGTAGTTCTATCTGTGCTTTTGTTCGCGCTAATCTCAGAAACGGCTAACCAGGTTAGTTACGGTTAAGTAAATACAGTTTTCACTACTAAATATTTAAATTGGTTAATAAAGTAAAAAGTTACATCATTTGAAAATATTTAGTGTGACAAAATTGCTACAACATTGTTATTCATGTAGCTAAAATTTTAGTTTTCCATATATAAATACTATCTCAAGAGTGATTACTTTTATTACAATAATAGAAGAATTGAGTACATTAAACATAATATTGTAATTTAAGCGGGTGAATCCGCGGGCGGGTCGCTAGTATTATATAAACGGCTTCGCCTGATTTTAAATACTAAATTTGTTTTCTGATCGTTGTTTTCAGTGCAGTTTTGGAATTGTATATAAATACTTTTTTTTATTAGGATGTATAGGATTAGTTTCTTTTTAACCGTCCGCCGGCGCAAAAAGACGGTTATAAATTAATAGAATGGGTGTTGTAAATGAATCGGATTAGCTACAAGCACTTTACCAAGATAAATCTAAAGGCTACTTAAGCACTTTGCTAAATTAGGTAGTTATTTTATGGTCGGGCGTTTTTAGGAATTATATTAAATATTAGCTACGTTTTGATACGTCAACTACTTCCGTTAAATCAGATTAACTATTTAAATTAAAATTACTTTTTTATTTACTAACCAATTTAAATTTTAAAAAAATCTTAATTTTGAACCTACCCTGGTTGTATAAATATAATAGCTGAAAATCGTATATAAAGCTGATTAGCCGTTTCAACACAGACAAACAAACGTTAGTTTTTTTTAATAAGTATATCTTCCATGTGGTCAGTTACAGATTTATTATGAGTATAGTTATATTGATATTTCAATTTTGTTGCGTAGGTAAGGTTACTTACTTTTTAAAAATATATTATTATACAGTACTACTATTCAAATTAATAATATGCTTGCTATATTAAAAAGTTTCAGTCTGAAAATAAAAATGTACAACTTAAAGAAAAACAACAAGATTCGCAATAAGAATAGGAACCGTTAAATTGCGACCTTGAAAGGTTAATTAAAATATGTCTTATACATATATATTTACTTGGTTTCTACCCAATCTTTGAGAATTTGTGTGTTGAATCGAACGTCTCAAGTCGTCTACCATAGCGGTAAGTGATACAACTAACAAATTTTAATGATTGCAAGCGCTAAAGTAACAAAAAATCTTTTTGAAAGATTTACAATATTTAATGTCTTTATTTCTTCGCTGTGGCAATTGTACGCGCTAAAGTATCAAAAAATCTTTTTGCATAGAATAGACTATTTATTGAGTCAATATATATATTACATCACGAGAATCCATTCTGTGAAGCCCACTATATGTACATTGTGATCAGACCTACCTCAGGTACTTGAAATCTGACATGTGTCACACACAACTTGTAGTTACTTCGCTTTGACTATATTTTGAAAATAAGTATAAACGCGTGAAAATGTGTAAGTACGCGCGATATTAATTGAAGTAGTGAAATTTTAACCAATAATTAAAATAAGCAGCGTTTCATAAATTAACTTAACTTAAATAAACTATAGTCCATGAAAAGTAAAATACTAATAGAAATATTCCTCTACATTTAAGACAAATATTCATTAAACATTTTGGCGGTTACACTAATAGCATAGTTGGGCCTGTGTCCAACCAAGTAATAACCGCATAACTTACAAAGTGACCTCGTTCACCCTTGTGCTACCTTGTTAAACAAGTTACGGGATCATCTGGTCTAACTTTTACACTATATTTAACAAGAAATACGCGTATGTTTAGAAATAGTATATATTTAAATAATATACTTATGCCGATATTAAGAAATTTAAATTATAGATACAACACTAAAATTAGATGCTTCTGATCATGTCATGCTGCAAAAGCACGACGGGTGACTCTAAACACGATATATTATCAGTTCGATCCTCACTCGAGATAATGAAATGTTTAAAATTTTCAATATTTCATGTTTTTATTTCTTCGCTGTGGCGCACTTTGCTTTACTTTGGCGTTGAGTTCCTCCAATAAACACACAATGCTTCACATTCGGCGGAAAGTAAGGAACAGAACAGTGCCTTGACACTAGGTTCTCGGTTCCCTCTTCCTACTCTGCCATGTATGGGATACAGCTGAAAAAATTAAATCAATTATAGTAGACTTAGTTTTCACCAGATGCCAAGTAAACAGACGAATTAAAAAATCCAACCATGGAGATATAACAAAAGTCTTCCATGAAGAATAAATAAAATTGCTATATTTCAATATAAGTTTATATTTATATATTATTCCAGTTCCAATTTGTCTTTTATCAATAATGTTTTCCCACTTTCTGATATGTGGCAGGTAACTGTGTTGATAGAACCTTTGTTTGGCGTGAAACGGTACGCTTTATCGAATTTGTATCGACAGGCGTACCTGTTAGACGTCACTCGTTAAAACGAAAACTTTTTAGTTAAATATTTTTTCAGCAAAAGTATATTAGAAATTTTGACCACTGTTCACTTTTAAAAGATAAGCTTCTGTTTAACCATTCTTTTTATGTAATTATTGTTAATAGCTTCACACTGTACGCCACAAGTAGTAGGGTAGGCGGTGGGAACCTGGGAACCTGTTAATAAATCACTCTGTTCCCAGTTAACTCGCTCATTTTCGGTCTAATTTTGAAGGCATTACGTATTGAGTGTTTGAGCATTGTATGTGTGTGTGTGTGTTTTAAAGTTAAAGTAAATAATAGTATTAATTAAATATACATACATGCTACAAAGAATACCATATTTTAAATTAAAATCTACTAAATTAAATATCTCAAAGACCACCGTAACGCATTTGGTCAAGGACAAAATGTAAACAAGATAGGTTCCATCTCCTCTGGCGCAATTAAATTATTTTTATTGCTTTGCTCTCTTTATATAAAGTGCGGCGTACAGTTCATCCACCGAAAATACAATGTCTCGAAATAAAGTAGAACGCTTAAAACGGAGAGTTACGACACTAGGTTCTGATTTCTCTTTTCATGTGTTGCAATTTGCAAAATAAAGTTGAAAAAAAAAATGTATTCACGTACTCTAACAACAGTGACTATTCTAAAAAAATATAATAAGAACCTAGCTTACAATATTTCTTCGACTAAATACAACTACATAGTAAGTTAGGTTAGACATCGTATGACTTTCTGGTGCAGCGGTCGATTGCAAAACCCTGTGCTATAGCAACCGTCGTCAAACATTTCACCTGAAATTTAGGTCGCCGTCCCTCTGATAAATACTTTAAAAATTCCATCTTTACCAGACGGCTGTTTTAATTATTATCGAAATATTTGATAAATAAAATTATTATAATTTTACCCATTAAACGATAAAAAATAAAAACAAAGTTGAAATAACTTTTGATTTTATAAATAATGGTCATATATTGTACATATATGTCTAAAGTTAATGAAATACTAGTTAGAGAAAGAAACAATTAATTCATTCGTTGTTCCTTATAAGAATGTTTTTTAACCAACTTTGGATAGAACTTACAATCCTCGTGTCAGCGTATATTGTCCCAATACGCCACGATGGCTTGGAGTTTTTCTATTTTTCTATAAATTTAATCGCCTACAACTTATTACTTCACTAATTCCTAGTTAAAGTGTACTTTTGTCAGTAAAGTACTGTATAAATACTCTCTGCAAAGTGGAGTGTATAGCAATTATTAATATAGAGCTTATTTCGATATTGCAAATATTGTTTGTTTAATAATTGACTTCTATATTTAATATATACAAATAATTACCTTGTTTAATGTAATTAAGCACATGACTAGAAATATAATTCTCAAAGCTAAATATTTGTTTACTGTTAAATTGTCACACCATTGAAATATTTTGGTGAACATGCTTCGATACTTCTAGTAGTGGCAATTGATCCTTGGCAAGATGCGGTTAAGCCATCCAGTGTGAATATGTCAGGTTGGTAGTAGGCTGTCCACGAAACTTCAATATTACACAGAATCATAAATATTCCGACTACGATGCCAAGGGACAAATTCTTTCAAATTCATATAACTACCAATCACAAAAACCTTTCATTTCGTACCTTTAGTCCTTTAATTAAATTATTTTTCGGAACAAGTCCCCAATTATGAGTAGTGTATTGAGATAGAAGCATTTTTCATATTATAATGTAATAAATAAATATAATTCTTAGACGAACACTGTAACCGACCACTGTCTACACATTACTGATATATTAAAAAAAATGTTATAAGGGACATTTATTAGTTTATTAGGGCCCAAATAGTGTTTTGTTTCAATGTGTACGCGTTAATCTCACGCACGGCTAAGTAGATAAAAATGCAGTCACTGAATTTTAACCTTGAAGAGATCAATGAAAATATAAATAATCCAAAATTATTAACTGAAAGCTCAAATTAAACATTGAAGAAGCTACTAGAGACATTACTCGAAGAAAAGCAAAGAAAATCTGAAACTCGTAATTTGGGAAAAATTGCAAAAGAATTTGTGCTTGAAAAATTCACCGGTAAAAATGAAAATGCTCACCAATGGATAAAGGACTTCAACAAAGAATGTGAACATTAAACTTAAATTTTAAAACTTTAAAAAGCGTATAAAAATTTTGAACGAAGCAGGATTTGAACCCGCGCCTCTGGAATACCGTTCCAGCGCTCTGACCAACTAAGCCATTCGTTCTCACCAAGCTCCGTCGAAATTCTTATACGCTTGTTACAACTTATTTATGTATATAAACAACAACATTTGGTAACAAAGGTTGGTCGCCATTCAGATATGCTCTTAGATTTAAATATCAAACAGGGTCACCACTTTTACAACCACTAAAACCCCATTTGTCGTATGACCAGTTTTCCAAAACACTCCCCGTAAAGATGCGCCAAGTATCAGTATGTTGGACCTCAGCTATTCGAGCGGCTGCCAGTATCACGATCTTCTAGAAAGCAAGATCAAGTTGGCCTCGAAGAAACTGGGGCTCATCAGCAAAGCGAGACAGTTCTTTACACGAAAACACCGTTTGGCCCTGCACAGGGCCCGGGTTCGGCCTCATATGGAATACTGTTCTCACATCTGGGCTGGTACACCCCAGTATGAACTAGAATCATTTGATCGCGTACAACGTAGAGGCGCCCGAATCGTTGGGGACCCAATGATCTATGAGGGGCCTGATACTTAGGCTTTGCGTAGAGACATCTTCACTGTGCGTTCTCTACAGAATTTATCACCGGGAGTGTTCTGAAGAACTGTTTGATTTGGTACCTGCCGCTGAATTTTCTAACCGCACAGTACGTTACAAACTTAAGTACCATCTACATCATCTGGACACGTCGTATTTACCTACTGTGCGGTTTCGTAGGAATTTTCCTCACGCGAATTGATGAAAGGAATAATAATGAGATTTTCGCTTACAATAATTTCATTTCTATTAAAACAAATATAGAAAATAAAATACCAAAAAAAAAAATCAGTACAAAATAGGAATTGATGATTGATGAAGGAAATTATTTAGGTACTCAGATTTAGCTCATCTCATTTATTTGTATTTTATATACTACGTTGTAAATTCATTCTACCTTTACTTTTATCGAGTCATAAAGTCTAAGGATACAAACAGCATGTATGTACATACCTATAAATAGTATAATTTTATTACATAGTAATGTCTATATAGACGTAATAGCGCTTACTAGCAATTGTCGCTTATCACGTCGTCAGAAATCACTAATTCTATTTCTTCTTATTTTGGTTTTAAATTTGAATAAAAACGACAAAAGCGTTGTACGAGAAATATGAATTATTCAAATTAAAGTATACATGTCCACACTGATGTCCTAAATACCGATTAGCAAGTACAATGTAATATTAATATTTGGAAATTTGAAAATGTCAATTAAAATTGGACTTGTCTAACTATATCAAACTTTTCAAATACAACTATCTCGTTTCTTTTACTAATGTCAAAATAGGATAGACTCTTGATGAAAATTGTTTGCTTGGCTTGAAATATAGCACACTGTTATTGCGTTCGTATTGGTTAGGTCCCACTCGAAAATGTAATTACAACAAGCAGATTTTAGTTAAACTTATATGTAGAGTTACCGTTTTGATTTCTTTTGAATAGAGTGAGTTACCTTTTCACAAAATTAAGTGAAGTAAACTTGGCTGAATTATGTGACACTGTAGAATCCTGATATTATTATAAAAGTCAAAATGAAAGTGACACTGTAGAATCCTGATATTATTATAAAAGTCAAAATGAAAAATCGAAACCTTTATGTACTCTTCACTTTGTTTTTCTTCATTTTGTTCTGCGTGTGCTCAAGATCGCGTTGAGATATCAAAATGAAATGAATATAAAAATGTAAATGTAAATCACCGCAAAGATATAAGCACTTGATGAGTTGTTACGTAATTAAAACCTGTAGGCTAATTTTCGTACAGGTCTAAATGTAAAATTTGGCAATAAGAAAAGAGATCTTGCAGTACAAATGAAAAAAAAAAATCTGAAATATAGATAAGTTTATATTTAAAATTAAAAAAAGAAAGATTATAAAATTGTATATGTGTCAATCTGTTTCGCATTTGGCCAGTTTTCTTCAGTTATTGAAATGATACTAAGAAATAAATATAAGGAGAGTCAATATCAGTCATAGAAGCCGGGCATAGGCACGATCGAAGGGTCGATCAATATTTGAGGAAATGAAATATTTCGTAATGCGATTAAATAGTAATTATTTATTGAATATTTAATAATATGACCTCCTAGCTCTCATGTCGAGCTAAACCACGCTTCACTCTTCGAATTCGGCGAAAAGTAGGAAACATAGTGAAAAATAGTGTGTTAGTGGGAGCGAAGAGTATTAAAACTGCCATGTGCGGGATACAGCGCGGAGAAGAAAAAAAAATCAATATCGTAACCACAGGTGCACTCAAATTATTGTTTGTTAAAGGTTAATTGTTTTATATTTTATAGGTAAATAAAATGATACTTTGATTTTATGGATTATTCTCAAATGCCACAGTAAACTTTCCCAAATCAATTTCCAAAAACAATAAATCCTTCTATTGAACTAAAAGTACAGAACGGGAACGGAATTACGAACATTCATTAAAACTCACTCCAAAAAAAATATTGTAACCTTACAATGTGTTTTGTACATATTAGTCCAGTCTGGTACTGTGTATGGGCAGAAAGAATCTAGTGTCGAGATTCTTCAACTGCCCTCTCTGCCTTAATTCAAGATATTATACATTTGAGGCACGAAACATAAGGCTGTGCAATATATTATTTGAATGAAAATAATTTGGTTCACCAAACTGATATTTCAGACGCTGTTCAACTGCACTACTAGGGCTTCAGCTTAGGCCTCAATATCAATATCATAATTAATTATCATTAATGTCATTGACAAATACATTTTCATGAAGTTTCAGAACAATTACTATGTAGGTATACAATAATTATGCATATGATAGTATTAATTAATATTATAATTGGTTTCATCTTTATAGTTCTTATCATAATTAATCATACGATCACAGGTAGTCTGTAAGCGATATGAAGTTATATATTTATAAAATCGTTATGCTGTATATATATTTATGTATATAAACGACATAAAATATGCTGGTATAAAATGATATTGTTACTGTCATAAAAATGAAAACTTCGACAATAGTAGGCAAATATATTTCTATTAAATCGGTTTTTCCATTACGAGGCGAATCTAAATGAATTCCATTTGGTTATTTGTTATTCAATTCGCCGAATACGTTTCGCATGTCTATGTGGTATTCCCGAATATTTGGATCTGGAGGTTTTACATTTATTGGGAAGCCAGATTATTATAGACGTTTACGAATTGAACATATTTCTAACAGCATTTTATGAGTATTTTTATTTTTTTTATTTTTTTAGATTAAAAAAAAACAATCTTAACTGAAACCACTTTTTGTATTTGAAGAAGCCGAAGACCCTCTAGGCTTTTTTGAGAGAGCACTGAGGGCAACCCCTCAGTGCTCTCATATTAATTTTATTGTTACTATTATCGTAGCCTCTCTATGGTACATGTTGTCACAATATCCTACCATATTACAGGTTGTACTTTAATGAACAGGTTATAATTTAATTTAAGTTCTGCATTAATTATTAATTTATATTAATTATTATTAATTTATACATAAATTATTATATGAAATAATCCCAGAACATTTAAAAATAAAAAAAATATATCTGTATGACATGGTCCATTTATTAGGTAGGCTATATTACTATGCGGTAATAGTTTCATTGTAACCCACTGTATCCGCGGTCAGAATATACGTGTTATTAGAATGTGTCATGAGTCATATTTAACTCTTGCTTATTTCTATTCAACGCTGCAAGCGGAACCGCAGGTAAAAGCTCATGCATCATGTATAAATTTTCTTAACATACAGAACTTTAACAAAAATGTATTAAAGTGCGACCGTCAATATATTATTACGTTTAAAATGTTACCTGAAGGAGTCCTTCAGTAATAAATTGCGGAAACAGCAGGCTTCTGTAAAAAAAAAGGAACAAAAAAAAAGGAACAAAAAAATTTTTGTTTTTTTTTGTTTACAAAAAAATATGTATATTACCTTATTTAGAGTTTACTCATATATTACAGCTTTGCCTTTGACATAGGCCTTGTTATAACCTCTCATTTGCGCCCCCTTAAAATCTAAGTGAGCAAGTTTCTTAGATGACTTAAAAACAGCGATGCCTGAGATCGAAGCCTCATTAGCTAATTTAGACCTTTTGTACATAGTGTTAATGCTAATAAATGTTTATTTGTTTATACAACGCAATATAAAAGAAATCTGAAATTAAATTCAGTTTTCTTTTAACTGTTCAGCGTTTGTTATATAAGAGTAGGTATATGGGGAACAGTGTAATATTTTTTCATTCAAAAGATTTATAATTCGGGTTCATTGAAAGGATTAGGTAAATACAAATATATGTACTGCGAGGCCAAGACTAGAGATATTAAAAATAAAGGATTCTTAAGCCCTCAATAATCTTTCAACCCAAATTTTGATGTTATAATGTGGACAATAGTCTTGGGAATCAGCTATTGGCTATTTTGATTGTTACAATTTTAGTGTTCCGTTCTCCTAATACTATGGAGTGGTTTTCCATACCAATACCATAATTGTAAATCTACCATTATAAAATAAGAGTGTGAGAACTAACAGTACAAATAAAGTTTTTAATAACTACTTTATGATGCCAGCAAACATAAGCAATATAATTTTTTATCGATTGTACTTTCCGATGACCTACAATCCTGAAATTGATACGGAACTCTTTGCGGGCAAGCCCGACTCGTACGTGATCAGTTTTACTTACCTCCTTAGGTTCACGGTATATACCTAGCGAGGTAGGCAGAGAAGACGGAGCGGCAAACGCTACGGTCTCGCCACACCTCTTTCGCCTCATCCACTGTCATCAACCTCTTCATACATGCCCTCCAGAGGGGTCCTCATGCTTTTTACGTGACCAGTATCGTCGATACTGTGTTTTCGAAGGTCAACCGAGGTCTCCCACTCCCTCTCTTACCACTCACTTTTCCTTCATAAATCTTTTTTACCATTCTTTCTTCATTCATTCGCTCGACGTGCCCAAACCACCTGAGCACGTTCTTCTTCATTCTCAAAGGTGACATCCACGCTAGTACCTACCTTTCTGTGTATCTCTTTACTGGGTATGCGACCAGCTAAACAAACTCCGCATATCCCACGAAGAGATCGCATCTCTACAATATTCATTTTCTTACATTCTTCTTCTGTAATACCTACGTTGCCGTATAACAGTGTCAGTAACAACACTGCATTGTGGACGGCCAAACGCGCAGCTATGCTGACGTTTCGCCTTCTTAACAATGCAGCTAAGGCCCCTAAGGAAATGCGTATTGCTGCCCCTAACTCTCTTACCGGCAGCAATACGCATTTCCACATATATTTCGTATCTTCCGTTATCATTTACACTGATCTTGCATTCTGTCCTTTCCTCATTTCTTTGAAATATCAGAACCTTCGTCTTATTCGCATTCAGGCTTCGACCATTATTCGCACATCCTTCTTTCAGAGTGGTAACCAATGCCTGTAACTCGCTTTCTGATGATGTAATAAGCACCGCGTCATCTGCATAAAGCAAGCAATTTACATACAAGTTACACTCCCATGTCATTTATTGATCAAAAATTCACGTATTGATCAAAAAGCTTTGCAAAATCAAAATAAAAACCGAAGAAATTATTAATTTTCACTACAAAATTATGGTAGTTACTGCTTAACTTTTTTTCATTTACGTCAATCGATTCATAAATCATTAGGGTAAAATTATTGTTTTAAATTATTTAAAATAAGTGATAGAGAAACTATTATTTAATAAAGCTCAAATTAAATTGATATTCTTAAATGTCCTATAAAATAAGAACCAGATAAACAGGTTTTATTTACATAATAACAAATTATTCCTTGTTTCCACTTCAAAATACTTATCATATAGACGTGTAGCTAAATCAACAATAATTTAGTTACTCGAACCTTTAATCCGAGGCGGTGCTTCAGTGATGGTTTTCCGATCCTATTAACCGCAAAGCTGAGAGTTGATTAACTGTATGCTATAGCGAGGGCGAACGATGGTAGATATTGCAGCTCGCTTTCCCTTTAAATATACCTTAACATTTTAGTTAAGTTTATTTTTTATTAAGTACTATGTACGTAATTAAAAATAAATTTAAATATTTGTCATGGTTTCTTGAGGTTTCTTAAATATAAATAATGTTTTTCATTTTGAGAACACTGACGGGGCAAGTAAAAGATATTTACAAATCCAGAAATCTACTTTCTTCTTCTACCAATCCACTTTCTACTTATTTAACATTCACCTATTTCCATCCCTCAAAGTTACATGAAAAAAGTGATTAAATGTGCCCGATATGCTGGTTAAAATTAATATTGACATCCACAGTACAGCCCTGACGGAGACTTAATTATTCAAATATCTTGCAAGGTGCTAATTTGAATGCACCTGTAAATATATAACTTTCGACACTGCCTCTTTCTTTGTAATTAAGGGAACTGATGTACGTGTAGTGTGGTGTAGCGCCCGCTTATCCGTCTAACGCATTATTTCATCGTATAAAATATAATGCGGCATTCCATTAATGGCAAGGACACCGATACAGCTAGACGTCACTGAAGCTGACATAATTAGTTTTAACCAATATCTTTAAGAGTAAAGTTTTTAATGTTGAATTTCAATCGATAGTTCTTCTCAGCACGTAGGTTCTTTATCCAACCGATAGTAGATTTAGATCTACTGGGTGTCGCTTGCTGCTTTTTTTGAGATCTTAACCATTGGTCGCTTATCGACGAAGCTACTAATATAACAAACTTCGTGAATCATCCGATGTAACTTATTGTACTTGCGAGGTGAGCCCAGCTTAAAGCTGGTATTAAAAAGGACCATTAGCGGAAATAAAAGTAAATTTTAAAAGTTCACCCAGCCTGTTGGCCGGTGGCATTGTGAATTCTTTCAAGCGGAAATCTTTTTATAGTGAGAAATTATCTTGTGCTGCAGTTTTCTATAAAATATAAATTATATTTTATCTTTGACCCACTGATCTTAATATCTTTTTCTCAATATTAAATTACTGACAACGTATAGATATCATTTGTAGCTATTTGTAGCTCCATATTCTACTTCCTGCCGTTTCGGACATGGTGTGCTGGGTGGTATTCCCCAAGACCGCGTTCGTCTCCACTTATCACACCATCGGGAAAAGTGAGTGGTAAGAGAGGGAAGGGGAGATCTCGGTTGACCTTTGAAAACACAGTATCGAAGATACTGGAGGAAGGTCAGGTACAAAGCATGAGGACCTTATATGAAGAGGTTGATGACAGTGGACGAGGCGAAAGAGGTATGCCGTAGCGTTTGGGAATCCGTTTTCTCCGCCTACCCTGCTAGGGATATAGCGTGAAGCTAAGTTAAATATAGATATCATGAAAAAATCTATGTAACAGCGATCTAATGTTACAGCGCTGACATTTTTTTGCAATTCACTTTATATAGCTAAGTAGATGAAAGTAATCTAGACCTAAAAACTCAGATATATCTGACGAAGAGACAATGCCGTCGCCATCTCACCAATGCAGCTAAGGTACCGTTAGCTCTGTTACCGGCAGCAATACGCCATTCCACATCCATTTCGTATCTTCCGTCTCTGCTAAACATATTTCCCGGATATACTACCTCATTCACTTGTTCTAATATCTTATCATTTACAATGATTTGGTATTCGCACTTGCACTGATTTCGTCATTTCTTTCAAATATCAGAACCTTCGTCTTATTCGCATTCAGGCTTAGACTGTTTATTCGCACACCCTTCTTTAGTGGTAACCGATGCATGTAACTTGCTTTCTGGTGATGTAATATGCACTGCATCATCTGTGTACAGCAGGCAATTTATATTCGAAGTACCTACTTCCATTCCCATGTAACTTTGTCTCTCTCTATGAAGACAGCTGTACAAATTGAACAAGCAAGCTGACATGGCGCAACCTTGTTTAACACTCGATTGGATGTCAAACCAAGGCGACATCCCAGCGTCTACTTGCACGCAGCCTGATTGATCTCTGTAAAGAGACTTTACAGCCTGTAGCAAGGGTCCGCTCACATTGTACCAGGGCAGTATCCCCTTCTATCAAACGCCTTTTCAAAGTCCACAAAAGCACAGAAAAGTTTTTGGCCAAAAATTTTTCCGCGATCATGTGGAGGTAAAATATCTGATCCATACAACCTCTTCCAGGTCTAAAGCCTCCCTGGGCCTCCTACAACAGCCTCTCGGATCTATCTTGCATTCTTCTCGCTAATATTTTAGCATAAACTTTATTACTTAAGCTAATCAAACCGATAGCCTATCCAATAGCTTGCGCAATCTATCTGTGAAACTTTGCCTTTATACAAAGGCACGATGACTGCACCTTGCCAATGGTCTTCCGATTTCCAGCATAAATTGCACAAGAACCAAAACTGACTCAGCGTTTCGCTGTTACTTGAGGCACAGGCGTCATCACATTCATACATTTCCTTGTAAATTTCCGCTCATCGCTGCAAAACCTGTGGTTGTTCTGTTAAAAGATTACCGTCATTCGAAAGCACCCCTTTCATTCTACGGGATAGCGAGCAAATCCGGGAACCACTTACTTCTCGCCAGAAAAGCTTTGTGTTTTCCCGAAATTGTTCCATAATCTTTCATCTCTTTCTTTCTCAGAGTTTTCACGCTTCATCTTTATCAGTACTTTCGGTTGGTGTTTTTGCAGCTTATACTTTTTCTTTCTTATCTCTCTTATGCTTTTATCATTACTCGAGGCTTTATAATCCTGCCATGCTTTTTTCTTTCTTTTTACTGCATCTTTCACTTCATCATCCCACTATTTGTCTCGCTGTTTTGGTAAAAACCTCTTTTCCCTTTACCACATACCTCTGCCGCTACTTCCATCATACAATTACTTAGGTTCTGCGTATCAGCGTACTTCAATATTTCCATTTCTAGATTCGCAGCTGTCTAACTTCTTGGAAACTCTTTCTTTATATTCCTGTCTGATCAGTGGATCTTGAAACTTCCAGCTTCTTATGCGATGATTCGGAGCCAAGCTTGGACAACCAGTGCAGCTGCCCCAACCTGCGAATTGGCCCCTCATTCTAGCTACGACTAGATAATGGTCTGTTCCCAATTCAGCACCCCTAAACTCGCATGTCCATAACTTGGCTTCGAATAAGTTGATCCACTAGGAATAGATCAATCATACTTTTCTCTTCCGTTCGCGCGTATGTGAATTGAATTTTGTTTGTGGGCAAACATCTTGTTTGCGACAAACAAATTCTTTTCCTTGCAAATTTCCAATATAAGCTTTCCAGCCTCATTCGTTCTCTTGTCACCATACTTCCCTAGCACTCCTTCATAACCCCCGTTCAAATCACCACATATTATTAGTTCAGCTTGAAGCGCACCCACAGTAACTTCGAGTTTATCGCCTTATACTCTGTCATTGCACTTACCAATCGAGAGGACAATAACACGCCTACGCCTCGACTCCCTCGCTTGCTCCCTTGATACGCCGGTCCAGAAAGCGATGCGGTTGCCAAGTAAATCGGTCGTGTCATTGCCTTTTCGCTTAGTCTCAGTCACACAAATAACATCCAGATCTCTGCCTTCCACCACGTCTAATAATTCATTCATCTTTTCCTCCATCGCTCCTTTTACTTTCCACGTTGCTATTTGTAGCTTCGTCCTTCACATCCTGCCGTTCTGGATATGTTGTGTTGGGGGGCGGTCCCGCATTTATCTCCACTTATATCAACAGAGCACTGGTGCGTGTCGCCTTGGAGGGACGAACTAACAGTGCGCTCTTGTGGTGCACATCGTGGTGGATGGATCATTGCGGCCCTCTAGAGGGCTGGCAGGTGTCGCTGCGAGCAAGCCTTTCACCGTGGACCCCCATATTGCGACTTTTGTTTTTTTATGTGACACATGTCTTAATTCGAGTACATGAGGTAGCTCTGCACATAATGTATAGTGGGCACAATGTATAGTGGACAGAATAGATTTACGTGATGTAATATATACATTGACATTGATTCAATGTCAATGGTCTATACAAAAAGAGTTGTCGTTACTTTTGAGCGTACAATCATTTAATTATTTAGTTGTTTAATTTTATTAAAAATTTAGACACATTGTGATGTTCGGTTCTCGGAAATTGGATAGAAATCCAAAAATCAAGTAAATATAAATGTATGACACTAGGTCACTTAGTGTCATCACCTAGTTTCATACATTTATATTTACTTGATCAGTGCGTAGCATTATTTCAGATATTCAAATTGAGATTGCAATATCGCAATATCGCAATTCAATTATTTCATACAAATTTTAGACAGGAGTGATCATGATCGTCTAAAGAACGGTTTCTATTCTTATCCTTTCTATTCTTATATAAATGATATGTCAATTTAGCTATACTTATAAGAAATCTATATTTAATCACATGGAAGATACGCCTATTAAGAAAAACTTACAGGGGACGTTTATTAATATAATAGGGCCCAAAATAGTAATTTTAAATTATTGTGTGCTTACACGTTTTTCTATTTGTCGACGTGTTTATCTCAGAAGCGGCAAATCAGATTTAAATGCGATTTTCATCTATTACATTTAGACAAAGCTTCCGTCAAGATTAAGTGTTTGTTTTTATTTAAATTGGTAGTACATACAAAAGTAATTTTAGTTTAAATAGTCTGATTTTACGGAAGCAACTGATGTATCAAAACATAGGTAATATTAGAAACGCCTAACAATAAAATAACTACCTAATTTTGGCAAAGTGCTTGAGTAGCCTTTAAACTCATCTTAGCAAAGTGCTTGTAGCTAATCCGATTCATTTACAACACCCATTCTATTAATTTATAACCCTCTTTTCGCATCGGTGGTTAAAAAGAAATTAATCCTGTACATTGAATTACACTATTTCATTTACCAATCTCAATAGCTCTAATAAAAGTGTTCTAATAAAAGTCGTCACTCTTAAGACAATATTAATATATTGAAAACTAAAAGTTGCTGAATGAATAACAAAATTATAGCAATTTTGTCAACAAGTTCATCAAGTTTCAAATGATGTAACTTTTTACTTTATAACCTATAAATAAAACAAAACCAAACAGTGGAAACTGTGTTTGCGAGTATATCTTCTCGTTCTCTTAAAACTTGTGACTGAGTTTTGTACGCTACGCAGATAGCTTAGCGTACAAAATGCAAAGACAAAAAATTGAAAAATCACATCAATTTTAGACCCTATTATATTAATAAAGGCATAAGATTTTTTTAATATATCTTCCATGTTCTGACAGCCCCACTATCAACATCTGAAGTAAAAGTGAATTTTTGTAAGCAATTTGCTATAACTCAATTGAGATTCGTATGAGAATGGGCTGCACAAATGAGAGAATTATTACACCTAGTGTAGATGACACTCAATGCGACCTGTACAACCCATCTATATATTATATGGTATGCTTGAATTGTTCTTCGATTTAATTACACTCAACACTTGAAGCTAATTAGTTTGTATTGTGAACCGAATTGATGCAACCTTACAAGTGGTTTATTTATTTAGCATATATCGAAATATGTATATTAAAACTACTGGTTGAATAAAATGGTGCCCTAAATATGAGCATGATTTAAAATTATAATATTTAATTTGTATTCCGTACCGTTCCTTAAGTTTCGTTCCGTTCCTCATGGATCACTTTGTTGACCGTCAGTCATTCTAGCTGTCTGTCCATTTGACAGGAGCATATTTCTCAAAACCGCTTAGATAAGAACTCATTTACTCATAAATTTCCTAATATTTGTAAGTTAAGTTAAGTAACTTAAGTTAAGTACTTCGGGCTCGTCCTCTATAAAGAATATCTACCGGTAACATTGTTATAATGTTAAACAGTATATAGTTGTGCTCAAATTGGGGAATCATCACCATAATGTGAAAGTGACTGCTGCTGCTCTGCTGAAGGTTGATCAGTGAATGTTACCGGCTAAGCTTCTTCTTCAGATAACCTCGTAAATATCCTATCTCAGCGCATCCTTAGAGGTTAAATTTTTTTTGTTATGTTTGAGTTATGAAAAAAATAATGGCCGCCTTTTATAGATTGAAGCATGAAAGATAACATGACATTTTTATTTTATCCAACGCAATTCAAGAATTATAATGCTAATTTTGAGTACAAAAATGTTATTTACTTTTTCGTAATTTGGAATGATAAACAAAATCTGACATTATTTCAGTTAAAATAAGCTTAAATTGGAGGTAAACACGTACATTTGACGCACGTGACTTACATTGACTTGTACTCATAGTCTAATGGGATGTTTCTGAGATTTATACTCAAGCAACTTCTTTGACATAAATTTTATTTAAGGAAAGGAAACAAATAACTCAGTTTTTATACAATTTACACGTTTTAATGTAGTTAGTTATATATGTATATTATAGTCAATTATTAAACTAATTTACACACTTACTTTGTACGTAAATAATAATTATATCTAAATTCCTCATCTAATGCACATATTCTTTAATTGTTAATAAATTTTTTTAGTCATAAATATAAACATTTGTATGACTTAGTATATAGTCATAAATATAAACATTTGTATGACTTAGTATAGTTAAAAAACCTTTGTTAAACTGTTTGATTAAATAATATTACCTTTTGTTAACTTATTTATTTGTATATTCAATTTCACTTTGGAAAATGTGTATCCGCTTATTATTGTAGTCTTAGCCTGGTTAGATTGTCCTGTACAATGTGGTTAGGAAGATATTAAGAAGTTAAGGCAAACAGTTTATAAAAAGTTTTAATTCAAATGATTTGATTTTTTAAATTTTAATTGCAAACTAGGGAAAGGAAAAGATTGTTACATTTTTCTATATTAATATAACTTAGATAATAAATAATATTAAAGTACTACTTTTTCAATTACGCATGCGTAATAAGGTAATATACGTAACAATACCTACCCTATAACTTTATAAGCGGGTAATAAATTAACCGACTACGACTAACATGAATAACAGTTTAGACGTTAATCGAGTTAGTCGTTGAGAACGCGCCACTTTAGACCTAGAGTCCAAGTTATTTAATAGAACATGGCTGAGATTTCTCTCCAATAAATTTGTTACTGGTACTCGTAAGGGTAATTAATATACGAGGACGTAAGAAAGCTTTTTAATTAGATCTCTTGTTATTCATTTCAAAGTTTCATTTATCTCCGTTTGTGAAGAAAGAGTAATCGCAGTAGTAAATAATTGAAATCGAAAAATATACTATTTTCTCTCTATATATATGAATATAAATATTATTTAATTTCATTATTTCTTAACACTGTAACACAAATAAATTCAAATTTGAACTCTGTTTTCATAAATAAAACAAACTTTCAATGTAATTACATATTTTGTTTTTTGATACTTAACTTACTTAAATTTGTATACTTAACTTTTTATTAAGTATAGCAATATTATAAAGGTATCTTTATGAAGTCATAAGTCGTCGTTTCATACATAACGGAGAAAAAATAAATTTTAGTTTGTTTTTGTTAAAGTCGCCGACAGCAATTCTTATTATTTAGATATTCTGCCCTGTTGTCAACCACTCCAAAAATAAACAAGATATAGTAATTTGCTGTTTGAATTAGCGTTATTGAGCGTTACTGTCATAGCATAAAGTAACGTCAATTTAAATTTGCTCTTACTTCTATTGAAATTATAGTGTTCTCATTTCATAAATACGTACATACGAGTTGTATGATAGCAAATTACATTTGTTTTTTAATTTTAATCTCATTTCTTTTTTTCAATAATACAGTCTGCGTTTCCTCGTCAACTTAGACGTTTATTGGTTTTTCTGGGGTGAAATTATTAACGCCATTCATTACCGTCCCAATTTGCCAGCAAGGAGTGTGAAGCATAATCAGGCGTAAAATTACTTTCTTAAGACTGATGACCGAATGGCGCTGAGCTCTAGGCCAATAAACGAAAATAGGCCGAACTTAAAATATGAAATGACTTTTTACACAGAACGGCTGTTTTTCTCAAACTGTTGCTTTAATTAATTTTTGTCACGCTAAAAAAATATTATCGCAATTATTACGTTTTTAGTAGGTATAACCTATTTGGATTGAAGAAATTTCCTGCTATTAAAACTAATTTGTTGAAACCAAAATAATATCAACCAATTGCGAGTACCAATTTCAGAATTGTATCCTATAAGTATACCATTATCCTTTTAAGGTACGGTGCCCTAAAAATAACAAATACATTATAATTAAAGCGGTCTTGATAAATAAGAAACAAAAGAACAACGTTTGGATATTTTCCCAAGGCTATACGATATAAAAAGTAATTTTCGGATTCCTTAAAATTATCCATAGGTTCAAGTAACATCAAGAGGTTATTCCGAAAACAATAAGCAGTTCTTCTATCATTATTCTTAAGTATATTTTTACGGGAAATCACCTTGTGTCGAATCAATAAAATACGTCGAGAGAAACAATTTTAGACCCTCGTCAATTTGATACGTCTGGATACCCAAATATCTGCTTAACGTCACGTTTTTGTTTCGATGTGATTTTGTGGTCGTTAACAAAATGGGAGATGAAGATATATGTAATGAGGTCGATTAAATAAATAAATGTTCCAAAAAGAAACATTTTCCTTAACAATCTTAATTAAGTTACCTGGTATTTGAGATCTTAGTTAAGTACTAAGATTATTTGTATAGTGTAAATTCTACACACGAAACAACGCTGATTTATTCCATTGACAAATATTTATCTGTTTTAGCATACCAAAATTTTAAGTTACATCTTATTTTGAATATATAAAGTGTAAACGTACTCTATAATGATCTAAAAACTCAACAACGTGCCGGTATTGTGTGCAAAGCTTTTAAAAGTTCGATGTTGTAGCCACTTCCGTAAAGAGGATATAGCGCGAGCAATATAACAGGCAGATTTCCTGTAAGAACAGTTTCAAAGTGGAAAATATTGATAATACATATTTTGTATTTGATAAGTTCTTTATAATTGTACTTATGTTTTGGAATTTTAATATTAAAAGCCATTAATATAAAAACATTTATATATACTCATGAAGTGTAAAAAAAATATACCGCTGTAACACCACCGCTTTAGCGCTTTATCTCCTTTCCTTTTATATTATGTATAAAGCTTTTGTTCATGATATCTACATATATATAGTTAGTAACTTTATATTGAGAGAAAAAGTGTAAAGATAAAATATAATTTATATTTTAGAGAAAACTGCAGCACAAGACAATTTCTCACTATCAATAGGTTTCCGCTTGAAAGAATTCACAGTGCCACCGGCCGACAAGCGGGGGGAACTTTTAAAATTCACTTTTATTTTCGCTAATGGTCCTTTTTAATACTAGCTTTAACCGCTGGGCTAAATCCTGCGGTCGAATTAAAAATATAACTAGTTATATATATGGCTGAACAAGAGATTGGCCAGGTTAAAACTGACCCCAGGTACAATGCAAATGTAAGCGACATTGGATGATTCACGAGATTTATTATATAAGTAGTCTTTGTCGATAAACGGCAAATGGATAATATCTACACCACAAACTTTCTGCGTGCTTAACTTATGTTATTAATAATGGTATTATGTGAATCTTATTATAATTTCGAATATTAAATACTCGTACGTATCTTAATATACAAATATATTTGTAAAATAAATTTGAATACATATTTCTTCTTCAGATATATTTATATAAGGTTCAGACACAGGTACAATAAAAAAATATATAAAAAGTAGTATATCCTTAAAAACGTTTCAATTTATTTTTAATTACGTTTATAGTACAGCAACAAAATTAAGTGTTATTTTATTATATATTGAAAGGGAACATATTTTTTTCAGATATATTTATATAAGGTTCAGACACAGACACAATAACAATTATGTAAAAAGTAGTATTTCCTTAAAAAACTTTTCAATTTATTTTTAATTACGTTTATAGTACAAAATAAAAATAAAATGTTATTTTATTATATATTGAAAGGGAAATCTAGCTGCAATATCTAAAATGTTTGACCCTCGCTATAGCATTCAGTTAATCAACTCTCAGCTTTGCGGTTAATAGGATCGGAAAACCATCACTGAAGCACCGCCTCGGATTAAAGGTTCGAGTAACTAAATTATTGTTGATTTAGCTACACGTCTATATGATTAGTATTTTGAAGTGGAAACAAGAAATATATTTTTAGTACGTAGGTAAATAATAAAATTTATTTACTTAGTTCTTGTTTGAACTGTATTATGAATATTTTTTTATCCGCAATGAGAACTATAATTTAAGCTAATTTCGTAAATTACTTATTTTACGTGATAATGACTTATGAATCAATGGTTATAAATTGAAAACTTTAAAGAAAATTTAGCAAAATTTGGTGGTGAAAATTACATTTAAATAGGTTAAGTCATTTTAGAGAGTAGTGAATAAATCCACAGACAGACACAAAATTTTGAAAGAGAATTTGGGATTCCGTTGATATGTAATTTCCCATTTAATATAATTTATCTGTCAGGTTCAGAAAGCCAAATTTTTATTTTGATTTTACTCGCAAATATTTAAGTATTTTAAATACCTTCTTATTGCATCTCGGTACGAACGGTCGCCAAACGCAGGTTAAAAAGTAACCTTTATTTTGCTCCGTAGCTTCCCCTATAGATCAGTAAAAGTTTCATACCACTGCAGCTGTTCCGGAATTAACAAAAAGACTTCAAAAAGACAAGCACACTAAAAATTATATTATAAAATAATAACTGTATCAACTTAAGCTAAAAAAAAAATAACTAAAAAAATTGTAAATTTGAAATTATGAAATTAGTACGGGAAATACTCCATAAATTTTGATTAGGAGAACGAAACTCTAAAAATTTAATAATTAAAATTTCAATGCTGTCTGATGATATTCAAGAATATTATCCTGAGGGTTTAATCTATTGTTTTTAATATCTAGTCTTGGCCTTAAGGTACAAATACTTGTATATAAATAATCCCTAGCTTCAATAAACATGTATTATAATTCTTTTGAATGACAAAATATTATACTGTTCTCCATATATTTTTATTTACATATACATAACAAACGTTAAACAGTTGAAACAATGCTGAGTTTTATATTGGTTGTTTCTTTTATATTGGTTGAATTTACTGTTATATTTGAATGATTACATTGTATAAATAAATAAATAAACATTTATAAGAACAAACAGTATATATAAAAAAAAAACATAACTATTTTATAATTTTACCATAATGTCAAATTTATAATATAGTAATCGAAGTTATAAACTTGACATTATGGCAAGAAGTTTTAATTTAGCTAATGATGCTTGAGGCTTAGATCTCAGGCATCGCTGGTTTTGTATCATCTAAGAAACTTGCTCACTTATATTTTAATGGAGTGTAAATGAGAGTCTATAACAATTCCATCTCTAAGTAATTCTTAAGAACTTGTATTGTACTTGTATAAAAAACTGACAGAATTTATATATGGCTATACTGATGCTGTATTCAGCCATATTAATATCAGTTAAGCAGATGTAATCCAATATTGCGGTGGGCACAAATGATAACAATAGCTCTTTGTCACACAGACGTAGACAAATAGATTGTTTGGACATGAAAGAACCAACCCTGATCTCGAGTGCATTGAAATCTTTTTACAGTCGTACTCGTATGTACAGATTTTTTTTGCAATATCGTGTCTTTCGAAATAATGGTACTAGCACGTTGATGTGAACAAACCAAGACATCTTGCACTTCCTAATCAAGCCCAAGGTTACTTACTTTATCAAAATGTGGAATTTACCTTAGTTTTAGTTTATTTAGGTTAACCAGAAGGCCATAAAATAATTTAGGTAGATTAGAGTTTGTGATAGCTCAACTGAGCTATCTCAAACTAGTTAATTTAATGTATCTATATAATTACTTGACAAATTTCTGACTATAAAACCCTAAGTCAAAGTCCAAAGAGGTATGCACGAAACCGGTACAGAGAATAGTAATAGAAGAAACATTAACTAAAATAAGAATTTCAATAAGGATGACAAAATAAATAGAGTCGAAAGCGCAGCTGAAAACCAACATGATCATTAAAATGAACTTGGGATGTTTTCACTGCACAACACACAACCTTAACCTCACAGCATTAATACTTCTTATTAAAAACGATCAAGCATGTGCATGATAGTTTTATATATTTAAATACTTAATGACTTTAATTAATAAATACTTACACGTGATCCTCTTTTATTATCTTCTTTATAATCAGTAGTCTGAAGCCTGTACCCTTTGTTAATAGTAGTGGGAATAAAACGCATTTTTTTATAACATGTTTATAAATAGTTCGCCTTTCATGGTGCACAAGCGTATGACTTTTTTTTTTTTATGGAAGAGACGGCAAACGAGCGTACGGGTCACCTGATGATAAGTGATCACCGTCGCCCACGGCCCCGAGTAACTCCAGAGGAGCTACAGGAGCGTTGCCGTCTTTTAAGGTGGAAGGGCACCGGGGCCCGGCATTACCTAATGCGAAACGCAGTGGCCAAAGCCACTACTTAACGCCGGTCTTAAATGCCGGGGGTGGTAACAATCCGGTCGAGTCCGCCCATGCGTGTTGCCATTACTGGCAACATGACTCTACTACACGCACTTTAGTCGCCTCTTACGACACCATCAGTACCAGGGTGATCCTATTCTAAGCCGTGATCACACGGCAAAAACTGAAAGCTCGACAGGTAATCCCACAGTGACAGTGGGTAATCCCATTCGAGGAAATTAAATATTTAATATTTTTAAATTAAGTATTTAATGTTTACATTTCTTTGGTCTGGTAACAAGGAAAAGCACAACGTTGAGTTCCGCTACATGACACGCAATGCCTCAAATTTTATGGAAAGTGGGGAATGAAACTCAGTGTTTTAACACAAGGTTCTCAAGTTCCCTCTGCCTACGCTGCCGTGTGCGGGATTCAGCGTGAAGCTCACCTAACCTAATATGAAATGTTCTGAACAATCTTATCTTATAAATGGTTTTAATTTTGAATAAAAAATATATAATTATGTATCCTTTTAATAACTGCCAGGTTTCATGGTGAGGTATTATGTGAAATTGATGTAGGTAAATTATATTACATAAGTTTTTTAAATATTTGTCTCATTAAAATTGCCAATTATTTAGATTATCATTGACAAAAAAAAGTAATAAATTAAGGAGTCTTTTAGAAGTGTTATCATACTTTGACTAAGAATCTCCTGGGCTAGTTTCAAAATCTTGCTTGGTCATGATATTTTAAAGGTAGTTAGGTAGTAGGCAAATAAACCGTCGCGAGGTAAGTTGCAACTAAATAGCAATTCTAGAGCGCGTATTCACAGACCAATCCTTAGTGAAGCGGTTGGGCGACGTTTATAACGCCCTTTCATTAAACCAGGTCGCAACTTCAAATGATATAAAAATAGGTTATTTCTTACTTGTTTATTTAACCTTTAGAATAATAGTTTTTTTTTAAATAATATACTTATACCATCATGTTGTAGTTATACTACTACGTTACTGACTGACCTAAACACCTTTATAATATTATATATTGAACAATGCTTTGTGATGTGTTTAGTAGTTAGAACAGTTTATGATTGAGAACGTGAGGAAGCCAAAAGCTTTTATTGATTCAGACTTCACAGGGTTAAGAAAGTTAAATATCTCATGTATTTTATATTAAGCCATCAGCAGGTATCTTAAAAAATAAGATAATGGTCATAAGAAGGTTATTTAGTTAATGAAATCTCGACAACCTTGCATTGTTATAACAATGATTTTTTCCAAAAAAAGCTCGCAAGCAAGCACGTCCTATCATCTCTCCTTTAAAAATATTTACTGTCGTTAGCTATAATGAAAGGAAGTCACACCTCGCCCCTACATCATGAATTCCGGCCAGACCGCGGCCACGGCAGTCATCATTAAACCTTCAAGACGTTCTTTCTAAAGGTTCTAAACTTATATTGAAATTAAGATTGAGATTTGATTTGATATGATATTTATTGATTTATGAGATCAATATAAGTCATTAGTTTGATCACTACAGCAATGCGGCTGACATATTAAATAAACATTCTGCACATACCTTATAATTGCGTCTCGAATGTTTTCTACGTTCGAAATATCAGATAATTAGTTGGATTATTCTACATGCACCAGTATTCCAGAACATGAAACAGCACAATGATAACAGCGACCCTGATACATACATAGAAGCTGGGATATAAAATCATAATCCTTTCATATATCTAGTCGAAAAAAAAATAGTTAAAACCGCTACAAATACTCGTATGTCGCGATTAATTCGCATTGATATTATTAGTATTGGTACAAGGGCGTAAGCGTGCGACTGTATTTGTAAGTTCAATTCCCATCAGAGAAAATTAAATATTTAATATTTTCATTTCTCTTCTTCTATTTGATAATGAGACAAAATGCGGCGTTGAGTTCCAGTACTTAGCATGCAATTCCTCCAGAATTCGGCGGAAAGTGGGACATGGAAGTGTCCTAAAGACAACGAAGTGTGACAACACCAGACACCTTGCCATGTTCGGAATACAGCGTAAAGCTACAAAAAATGGTAATAATGTGTAAATGTCTTATTATTCCAACATATGTTTATCTTGATTTACAAATGAGTGAAATGATTAAAAAGGTTTTAATAATTTTAATGATTTTTAGCTTGGTTTTGTAATAGTAAAAAGTAGATAAGTATTTATTAACATAATTATAATACCTTAAAAGTTATTTTTTATTATTTTGAATTAGGTATTTCTTATTTAAGAATAATAAAGAAAGTAAATAATAAACTATTAAAGTGTAATATGCCACAACTGTGATCAAGAATTCCTGTTAGTAAGATTATTTTAAGATGTTTCTCATTTTGAAACCAGACAGACGGACGGCAAAGCATGTTCGTTGTGTTGTGCAGAAGTAATAATATGTAACTAATGCGATTGAACTACTAATGCGATTGAACTAAATCTATAGATTTATTATATTATTATTATTAATGGGAAAAGATATAACTGCGAATATATCACTAAAATGTTTCATCACCAATGTATTGAAATACATACCTAACAAACCGTTGGCCGAACTCCAGTGATGATAAAGAAAATTATAACTGGTATCTTGCCTGGAACTTCAAACGAGCTTAAATAATTAATATTCATAAAAATGGCAGTAGGGACCTTGTTACTAATTTCGGACCTATTCTTTCTTCATTTTCAAAAATTTCATAACGATTTGAAAATTGTCAATTTATAATTTATTTGAAAAAATAAAAATGGTTTCTTTATAATACTAAATTTGGCTTTTGCGCATAAAAAGCAACAAGTGAACTTAATAGTGACTAATATTGATAAAAAAAGAAGTCTTAATATTTTTTGCTTGCCTTTGACTTGCCTAAGGCATTATACGCGATTTTTGTACTCATACTCCTTGGAAAATTTTAACGTCTTGGAAAATACGTGGCACACCATTAAGCCTCTTTTTAGATTACTTGACAAATAGATATCAAAGAGTTAGGGTTGACAGGTTTGTTAGTGAGGATTGATCGCGTAGTTTTTTAGGGCAGTTTATTAGATTTCACCTATTTCTCTCATATATTTCCATGATCTATTTGACTTACAGCTCAAAACATAGGAAAATTATTGCATTTAACACCCAAATAGGGCTAAACTCTGTCTCTCTATGTTAGCAAATACAAAGTACATTAATATTTCCATGGCGGTAAATCTTAAAATTGAACTTATTCCTGCAGTGTAACTTATTTATTTATTTAATGCATTAATAAAAGTGCTCTTACACGTCTCTAAATAATATAAATGTAATTAAATGCTAAGAAGTTATAACACTTAACTTGCAGAGAGAACTTGCAAGCTAATTTACGTATAAGTGTTTAGAAAAATGAAAAATTGTTGCAAAGTTGCTAAGAACTGTTGATACTGAGTCCTATGTCTGTCAATATTTTTCTACAGCATTATATAGCACTAGTTACACTTGAATGCTCCCAAATATCTGTTCTTAAAACTAGCCACTCTATTCCTTTTCAATAATAATAATCCACATCGCTTTTATATGAAAACTGCAATGTCCTAACTAACTAACGCGTCAATTGTTTACCTAACCTAAAAATAAATAAATGTAAAATTATGACTTGAACTTTTACGTAATTAATCTTTTCTTTAACATATATTATATATTTTTTTTTTTATTAATTATTTACTTACGAAATTTTGTACTTTCGACAAATGTATTTTAAATTCTAAATAATATTTTAATAGAAACATAGTTATGAATAAAACCAAAATTATCAGAACCATCTAACAACATTAATAAATAAACTATAATTTTTCGATTCTATTATAACGCTTAGCAGGTTAATGTTTGCAGAAATCCGTAACGATGACAAATGATGCCGCATTCATGGGTTTCCTATTGTCAACACAGCTTTTAAAGGACATAACAAACCGATTTCACAATAAATTATAAAGATATATTATTTAGTTTATGTAAATTTTACCACTCCTACTCATACAACTACGATTTACTTATTTGTATGCTAAATTGAAAAGTCTATTCTGTACATGAAAGATATAAAAACCGGTTAATTGCGAGTCGGACCCGCCCACCAAGTCTTCCGTACTTAAGCTTGCAGGCAAATGCTCTGATTTTGTATGAAATGAAGTATTATTATAAGTTTGAAATAGTTACTAATACCTGTGTAATTTCTCGCCGAAACTCGCCTCAATTATGAAATTAGTACGTGATATACTCTATATATTTTTGGATTACGTGGTGAATAAAGTTGACGAACTTAATTTTGCGGACGTTATTTTGTATAAAATAACCTACAAATATAACATAACATAAAAATTCTTTATTTCACACCAGAAAAATAACAGATATATTAATACAAAATACGAAAACAAAATGTTAAAAGGCGGCCTTATCACTAAGAGTGATCTCTACCAGGCAACCTATAAGTTGGTGTTGTTTTTTTTTAGATCTTTCCCTTTTCTAGTATTGTAAGTTCTCAGCTTGTGCCGTATTTAACTGTAGCTCCACTCTATACGTTTTAATTACGAGGCGATTTTCATACAAAATGCTGTAAAAACGATGCATAAATGATAATAACTTTTGATTACGTTGACTTAGGAGCTTAGTATTTTTTTTTGTGCTATAAGGGACAATAGACCTAGATATTTATATTATATTTATTTTAGCTTGATATCTGTACGTCTGTAATCTTCAGATAAATGGTCTTGAAAAACGGACAGACAGATAAAAAAAGTATTTTAAAAAGGGTTCTGCTATTACCTTTTAATGCTTTTTTTTGTTTATTGTTTTTTTTTTAAATAATTTCCATAAAAATATCAAATGTATTATTTCCTATACTCTATTCCTATACTCTAGTAGGTAAGTAAAATAATATAGGAAAAAAAAGGGCTGAAACGGATTCAGTCTACATTACTAAATTACACAGTAAGGGCAAACTGGTACATATCATATTTCATGAATAAACAATAACTCCACGTAGTTTCGCAACAATTTGCTTATTCTGATGTGCTGCAATATTAGAAAACTCTTGTGGCTTGTAACAAATGAAACAACTAAAAGCTGACCTTTTAAATATTCGGGTTAGTATTTATTCAACGATATTAAATTCCAAGAGACGGGGTATATAATATAGGAATTTCTACGAACTATTTTATTATTGTTATATATATTTTTATTTTAACATTTTCTGTGTGATAAAGGGTGAACCGTAAGATTCTAGAGACATCTGCTTTCAGTTCTTTTCACATTCTATTGAGGAGACTAAGGGCTAAGTGGTAAAATTCAACATCACAGCTTACCTAATCAAATTTTATATCCAGAATTGTAGAAAACAAAATAACTAAAATTCGGCTTGAGAAATAATCTTCTTCAGCGGATCACAATCTCAAGAAAGATCTCCCGTTATCTTTTTTAGTGGATGTATGAATACACATATACAGTATAGCCGCTCTGCCCGCGTGATGAACGTCGACGTAGCGTTAAATGAAAACTGTCGAATAATTACACGTTGTCTGAAATCTACGCCACTAAAACAAATAATGGGCACGCTTTCTTTCCAAATATTTTATATTATTAATGTAATCATTTAACTGTGCAGGCGTCAATATGCATCACGAAATAAACTTAACTGTGAATTCTACTAGAGTTGTGCAAATCTTCAATGGCACTTTTATTCTGTTGACAAACGCATTATGCTTTGGAAAGCGTCGCCTGCATTGCATTGGTTGCATACCGCTATTCCAAAATACCAGTTAGAGCAATTTGGCATAACGCCCGCCCACAAATCACTGTCGAGTAAGCCCGTGTGTCGACAAGCTTTAAGAATTTGGATAGCTATAAAAATAATAAATTTTCATATTGTATTTTTATGTATATTTTAATTTAACTATTATTATTGTCTATGCTTAGACTATATACTCCCAAATTATAAATAAAATTAATAATAATACTCATTGTCCTAACACAATTTTAATTGTTTTGATCGGGGAAAGGGGAAATGTCAATAAAAGAATATTACAGGAGCATTATACACAGCTAATGCATTTAAATGTTAAAAAAATTATTATGTTTACCACACAAAAAAATTATTTTGTTTTAGTTGCCACAAGAAAATGACATTAGATATAATTTAAATAATATGTTACATACATTAATAAATAGTAACTATGTAACATCTAGTGAAAATGACAATAAATTCAATTTAATTGACATAAATAATGTAATTAATGTTAAAAATAGTAATTTGACATGTGATAGGCTACACCTATCTTATTTTTATAAAAGACAGATAGCAAGTATGCTATCATATTATTTACATTTTAACTTAGCCAATACTGTGGCTATAAAGACCTCTGTTTCTATTGAGCAGAGTAATTTGACATGTTTGGAATCCGTTCCAATTAATTTAAATTAAATTATAAGACAAAAGAGGCCATCTCTGGCAATATGTCTAGTAAATATAAAAATAAAATTAATAATAATATTATAAATACATTATGTACTGATAATGATACAAACTTGGTGCATCAAAACATACAAGGATTTTCTAGTAAAGAATTAGAAATTGAATTATTCTTAAATTGTAAGAATATTCATGTACTTTGTATTACAGAGCATTGGCTTCGAAACTCTGAGGCTATTTTTAATTTTAAAAATCACCAAGTAGCTAGTATGTTCAGCAGAGAAAAAGCAATTCGTGGTGGCTCTTTAATCATTTTGAAAAAACCTTACAAATTTAAGGAACGTAAAGATATTGTGAGCCTCTCTGTTGAGCAAACTATTGAAATGGCCTGTGCTGAGCTTGAGCATTTCATTGTTGTAAGTGTGTACAGACCTCCCACTGGGTTATATGAACACTTTGAAAATATTTTAGAACAAACACTTGTAAAATTATCTGGATCTAAAAAAAATATAATTGTATGTGGTGATTTCAATATTAATTTACTAGATAACTCCACCACTTGCACTAGATTCAGGTCTTTAATGAATTCATATAACCTTGAGAATCTATTTCTAGAGCCTACAAGAATCACTAATTGTACCGCTACTTGTATTGATAATATTTTTACTAACTCTGTACCGAGAGAAAAATCAATAATTAATATGTTAAGTTCAGACCATAGCGGACAGTTGGCTTCTTTTTACTTTGGCAAAAAGAAAATTAAAAAACTAAATAAAATTGAATGTATTCCGATGACAACTGGTCGTATAGAAAGATTTAGAAGTAAAACAATAGCAAAACTTCAACATTTACAATATAATAAAGATCCCAACCAATTATATAAGAAGTTTTTCAATGTTATTGAAAATGAATTTAATGCTGTGTTTACTTCTAAAACATTAAATTTCAGGAGTTTCTTGTCATTTAATGATTGGGCGACTGTGGGAATTCATAAGAGTAGACGAAGGTTATATGAACTTTATAGTGAAAAAACATATAACCACAGTCAATCATTTATTAATTATGTCAAGAACTATTCTAAATTGTTTAAAAAAGTATGTTCCATGGCAAAATCTTTACATATTAGAAACAAAATCAAAAATTCTTGTGATAAAATAAAAATGACATGGAACATAATAAATTGTGAAACTGGAAAAGGTAAGAATTATAATCATGATTTTAAATTAAAAGTTGACACTGGCGTTACAAGCTCGGATCAAGAAGTTGCATGTGAATTTGAAAAATTCTTTGCTGATATTCCAGTTTCCACAACCAAAACTCTTATAGCTTCCACAACCGTCGCTGAATCATTACTTAAGGAGAGCGTTCACAAATGTAATGTAAATTTCAAATTTAATCTAGTCAACTCAAGAGACATTGTTAAGACATTTAAGACCCTGGATATCAAGAAATCATCAGATCTGTGGGGTATCTCTGTTAAGTTGATTAGTCATATAATAGACGCTGTCGCTCCGCATCTTGCCGATATATTTAATAATTGTATAGAGTATGGTGTGTTTCCTGACCTAATGAAATTTAGTAAAATCATACCTATTTTTAAATCTGGTAGTACATCAGATCCAAATAATTTTCGACCAGTGTCTGTGCTACCCTCATTCAGTAAAATCTTTGAAAAGATGATCTTAAACCAAATATTAATGCATTTTAATTCAAATAAGCTAATGCATGATAAACAGTATGGTTTTACTAAGGGTCGCTCTACTACCGACGCCGGCGTAGGTCTCTTAAAGAATATTTATGAGGCGTGGGAAGGATCGCAGGATGCTCTTGGCATGTTCTGTGACTTATCCAAAGCGTTTGATTGCGTCCAGCACTCAACATTGGTCATGAAACTACATCATTATGGCATAAGAGGTCGTGCACTCGATCTTATGACTTCTTATTTAACTAACAGGGTTCAGAAGGTTGATGTGAATGGCAAGAAATCTCCTGGGTCACTAATCAGTATGGGGGTCCCACAGGGGTCTATTCTTGGTCCTTTTCTCTTTTTAATATATGTAAATGATTTACCTTATTTAGTTGAAAGGAGCCATGAGATAGTATTGTTTGCTGATGATACTTCGTTGATTTTTAAAATGCGAAGAAGACAAATAGTATATGACGAAGTAAACAATGCTCTCTCCAAAATAGTACATTGGTTTAGCGCTAATAACTTGCTGTTAAATAGTAAAAAAACAAAATGTGTAATATTCAGAACACCTCAAACAAAAATTGTGAAAGCTAATGTACTTTTGAATGGTGAAGCCGTAGAGCCTGTTGATTCTACGGTATTTCTCGGTATCACCATTGACTCTAATTTACAGTGGGAACCTCATATTGATAGATTGGCGAATAGACTGAGCTCTGCAGCTTTCGCTGTAAAAAAAATTAGATTATTGACTGATGAGGAAACGGCTCGCCTTGTTTACTTTAGCTACTTCCACAGTATTATGTCTTACGGCATCTTACTCTGGGGTAATGCAGCCGGTATTAAGTCAATATTTGTCTTGCAGAAGCGAGCTATTCGCGCAATCTATAACTTAAGCCCTAAGGATTCCTTAAGGGAAATGTTTAAAAATATTAATATATTGACCGTTGCATCTCAATACATTTTTGAAAATGTTATGTATGTTAAGAAAAATATTAATAAGTTTACTAAAATCAGTGATGTACATAATATTAATACTAGAAATAGGCTTAAACTTAGTGCGCCTGTAACTCGATTGCATCGAGTCCGTAATTCTTTTATGGGACAGGGTGTACGCTTTTACAATAGGATCCCAGAAAACGTCAGAGAAATTTCTGTTTCACAATTTAAAAAGGTTGTGAAAAGACGTTTGTGTGTTAAAGGTTATTACCATATTAACGATTTCATAAATGATAACACGCCTTGGGAATAAAATGCTCGCTCCAGGCTGTTTCAAGTGTATCATTCTCACATAAATATATAATGTAAAGTTTTGATTAAAAAAAAAAAGGACATGTCCCGCTGAGTTTCTTTCGCCGGTTCTTCTCAGGTCTGAGGCAATAACTTTAGTGAACTGGTGGTAAATTGTTTGACGTTCAAAAAACGAAGCTTGTAACTTCTTATTTTGAATAAAATATTTTGAATTTGAATTTGAATTTGAACTTCTATAATTTGGACAAACAATATCAAATGTAAATACAATTTACGTTGTCGTAGAAAAAAAAAAAAATATATTTATTTCAGTTTCACATATTGTTTAACTAGGTAGGAAGTAATGAGACCATCCTAGTAAGTTACTAGTATGATACTAGTACTTGTAACAGGCGGTCCTGCTCTTCCATAACACATTATACGTTAATTGTAGTAACGAAAATAAACAAAAAACAAAATACACTTACAGCTAAGTTTAAAACTAACATAAAAATTGAAAATAAACAAAAAAAAAATACAAAAATGAAAAATAGTAAGAGCAAGCCTGTGCATGTGTGATAAGTGTGTCTGTGTGTGTGTATGGGTCTGTCTGTCTGCCTGTGTGTGTGTGTGTGTGTGTGTTCACCGTTGCATTAAGGATTCTGTAGTGTCATAATTTAAACTTTGCAGCCAAGTTGCCAATACAGTTTTATATTCAAAAAGATTTAAAGAATTTATGTTTAATTTTTGGTTTATTGCGTTATATAAATACTTCGAGTGGTTTGTAAACTGGCTTTTACCAAACTTAGTTTCGTAGATAACAAATGTTAAAAGTTTAAACAGAGAAAACTGAAAACTGTATCTAAGGCTTGTAAACGTTAATCTGAAACCATCCACCGAAAATCAGTATGTCGGCAATAACTACAAAATTTCATACAATTCAAAATTATTATTAAAAGCCTGAATATTTTTTCCATAAATTTGAAATATTCTTTATTTTTTTCCATAAATACGAAATAATTTATATATCTAAAATTTGTAAAGCAAATGACTTTGGACTAACACGCCATAGAAATGTATGTTTTATTTTTATAATTAGTAGTCAATTTGCCTATCCTTGTATTTATCTAAAAAGTTCTACATAAAATTGAAAGTTATAATTTAGCTCGCTAAATAATTTCACTAAAGTTTTATTTAACAATTCGTTCCGCGTGCCGCCTGTTAGGAGCAGGTGTGGTTTAAAAAAAATATTAAATCGCTGTTTATTCCGTTAGCGAATAAGCTCTTGGTAATTCTACAGAGGTGATCTACATAAAAATGCACTATCTCTTTCAATTCATGTGCAGACGTGCAGCTTCTAAAACTAAACACTTTTGTAGAGTATTGATACTGATTTTAGAGTACGGGCAAATTATTATTCTTATCTATCAGAATAAGTTTTTCATAAACTGTTTTAACCGCCTACGCAAAATATAAGTTTTACCTGTCTGTCTGTGGCACAGTGCCCCCTGAATGACTGAACCAATTTGTAAAGTTGTAGTTTTAATCAAAAGCCTTGATAAGTTGTGGTAGCTCTTAGTTATGAAAATGGATTAGCAATTTAAGGGCTAAAAGTATTTTAATTTTTTCTTCATTTTTACTCGATTATTAATTTTTAGCTTCACGATGTATCCCGCACGAGGCAGGGTAGGCAGAGGGAACCCGGGATCCTAGTGTTAAGACACTCCGTTCCCCACTTTCTGCCGAATTTGAGGCATTGCGTGTTGAGTGGCGAAACTCAACGCAACGTTTTGCCCTATTACCAGAGCGAAATAATGAAAACATTAAATATTTAAATTGAAAATATTAAATACTTAGTTTACTCGACCGGGGATCGAACCTAGAACCTGTCGGTTACAGTCACACGCTTGAGCCGCTGCGCCACGACAGGCCTCTCGATTTTATGTCGTTCTATCTGTTAAAAGTTAAGAAACGTGTTGGTTCATAAATAATATTATTCGAGGTTTCACATACTATATCAAACTTTGTAAAATTTTATATGGAAATCCGTGTGTTTAACACGTGTTTGAACTTGTATAACAGCAAATATAACTTTTTGCAAATTCGTATACACCTGACATGTGCTAGTTTTACACCGTATCCTGCACCTTGTGTTAAGACACTCGGTGCCATTCCCCAATCTTTGCCGAAACTGAGATATGACATTGCGTCTTGAGTGGCGGTATTCAACGTTGCTTTTTGCCTTGTTACTAGAGCGAAGAAAAGAAAATACTTCAGCTCGTCGAGTGGACATCGAACCCAGAACCAGTCGTGTTTATTGTCGCAGTCTTGTGCCTCTGCGCCACGACTTATAGAAACATAAGTGATTTTAAAAAGTGCTTATAGTAAATAATAAGAAAAATGTTGACACTATTTATAGTTTGATAATTGAGTTTTGACATTATGTCTGTCGAATAAATTGATCGATGGATCAGAAAACGTCCCCATCAACTGTCAATTTGCAGCATTGCAATAAATTTTAATTGTACAACTAGATTGGACGTTAAGCTGATCACCATTGATATTTGTGACGTAATTGCAATGATGTGACGCGGTAACGCTATGCTCCCAGATTTTAAGATTATTATATTTTCTAAAATATTTACTTTATTGTAATTCTATACAAGGCATATTTTAAAATTTAAGCTTCACATTGTATCCCTAGCGGGGTAGCCAAAGAGAACGGACACGGAGGTTGTCCACTGTCATTAACCTCTTCATACATGCTCTCCGGAGGGTCCTCATGCTTTTTCTCTTGTATCGTAGAATCTGTGTTATTGAAAATCATCCGAAGTATCCTCCTCCCTCTCTTACTGCTTACTTTTCCTTCAATTTCCCTTTATTATCAAATCATTCCTTCCTTGCTTGTCATAATTTTATCATTAATTAGCTCGACGTGCCCAAATCACCTAAGCTGGTTCATCTGCATCCATGTAAGTTTCCGACTATTCTGAATAATTTGCAAACAGCTAAACTATTTAGTTTATATGCGTAGTCGCATATCGTATAAAAAAGATCGATATAACAGTGTCGATACCAATGGCCAAACGAGCAGCTAAGGCAACAAAGCAAAGCAGTTCGGTTTTTTCCTCATCTTAAACGAAATTTTCATCTATGTAAAATGCACAACATATCAAACGTTGTTTAAATAGGTAAGGGATAATACTGTATAAAACAATTTGGAAATATTCCTTTTCGTATCTATTACTTGTAAATCATAAATGTGTATTACACTAAGTGTAGTAAGTAACATTTCGTCTCAACTCCAAATACCTTCATGATAACACTCTGTTCCGTTTACAATTCTACACTGTTTAAAATTTTACATTTACACTGTTGAAATAAAATCATTTACATAAGTATACATGACACAAATCTTTGATGCTTCCACTAGTGAGATATTCGCAAGAGTAACCGACAGGTAAACGTCAATAGAACTATATCGTAACGTATCGTGTCACTTGTATCTAACGGAAAATAGACGACGTAAAAAGTGTTTAACTTATATCAATATAAAAAGAACCATATTTTATGGCCTGTTTTACGAATTGAAAAAATAAAACAGTAGTAGATTATTTTTAATAGAGTTTAGCCAGACCAGTATAAGAATAAGAATAAGCAAAACTAATGAAAGACCTTTAATTTGTTCTCTTCTACGACAAATACAAATGTAGATGGACCGTCTGCCTTATCATTAATCTTGAAGACTTTATAAATTGTCTTCAGTAAATATCAAAGAAAATCGCCTTCAGCGTTTTAAGTGTGGTAACTTAAAGAAGGGTTAGAAAATCGAACGATATCTAAATATCTAAATAGTTCTTTTTTATTTTTGGCTCTTACATCTTAATCGATAAATGTAAAAAAATCAGTTACAAGAGTGGATATCGAACCCATAACCTGATTTCTTACTCAGAATTTTAATAATTGAATGTATATGAAGTCAAATTCATATATTTGTGTCAAATTCATATAGTATACTTACCTAATTATCCAAATTAAGTATGTCGCTTTATAAGATGTAAGAGTGATAATGGTAAAAAGATACATAACATTTAATATTTCAAAGAATTTGCTTATTGATGATAAAAAATATTAGCAGGTACATGATAGGCATACGCTATACCCAGAATATAAGATTGTGATACAATTTTAAGCTAACCACTTAACTTGTCATTAACTTTACCGTGTTGTAAGGCAAATGCGTCCCTTTTAGAGTGCTTTTAGTAAAATAACTAGGCTACTTATATCTTAACGAGGATTAAGGTAGATCCTTACTTAGTTCAGACATTTTTATGTAATATTAAAATGTAATATCATTATGATGATTTTTCTGGTATTTTTTATATGTAGTAGTTTTTTTTTTGTCAATATACAAACCAATGTATGAAACAACAAATTTAAATATATATTTCATGTAAATTTAAATAAAACAGAACAAAGTTTGGAGAATTTAACGGGTATTCTTAGAAAAAATAGTTAATATGATTTTTAATTTAATTTAAATCATAACTTATAATTACTTGAATACAAGCGACAGAAATGGTCACTGGACCAGTAATACGTTTTTCGTTTAAAATTTAGCTTTGTCAATATTCTAAACACCTCTTACTTCTTAGGAGGTTACTTATAACTAAATGTACTGCACAACGTTATTCCTCCACTTTTAACTTCGGAATTTGAAAGTTCATCTTTTGTAAGTGACTGTAGATTTCTGACTGTCTTTTTCAATGTTTGTAAAATTCTATAATAGAAAACATATAAAATTTAACACTAATTCAATTGTTTTGGTAAAATAAAATAAAACGGACGTTATTATTAATAGAACTAGGTTGGAAGGACTTAAAATATTTATGGTAATTTAATTTCACGTTCACTCGTGCACACTAAGCTAGTCCTGTCATCCAGTAGTAGAGGTCTGCTTGATGTCGTCAATCCCCACATGAAATATGTGGGCAAAGAAGAGTAACCGCCGTCCATGAAACAATGTCATAAGATGTACTTTCTACAATATTTATATATCTGTTAATCATTAATCAGGTGACGAATACTTTTTTTTCAGCTTCACGTTGTATGTCGTACATTGTAAAGTAGGAAAAGGGGAACTTGGGAACCTAGTGTTAAAACACTTCATTTGCTACTTTACGTTGAATGTAGGCATTTTCTCTCGTGGTGGAACTCAACCACAAAGCGATATTATTATTAAATGTTTATCTTCCGAGAAAAATGAGTTATATATACATTTATAGATGGCTACTTCATTTTTAAATTACAAGTAGCTATAGTTAATGCATAAAGAATTCTCAGGATTATATGATTATTTCGTGGCGACATAATTGTATGAAAACGACTAGCTCTTTTGCCAACATTGGATGCGGTTTTAACTTAATATAATGTTTTATATTTTTCATTTAACACGTTGAATACTTTGCGGCTCAACTGTGGGCCTAACGATTTATTCCATATTTGATAATAACAAAAAAAATACCAATTATAGATTATAGTTGTAAATTGTATAAAATGCAACAATTTTTATTGGAAATAAATACGTGACTAGTTTTGTAGCCTCATACAAAGGATTATGTATTTTCTGTTAGCGGGGGCCACGGGGTCACGCTGTGGCTCCCCCTGCTCTCACCTATAGCGTTCGGAATGGCTACGGCGGCCGTTCAATGAAGCGTGCTGCGTTGACAAATAAGGACTTTTTGCATCTTTAGGTACTCCCAAAAAGGCCATTTTCGAAAATTCGTGATAACAAGGTAAGACATATGAAGAGAAAGCAGAAACTGCAAAATAAATTTTCAAAATGACGATAATGACGCATCTTGGTCTTATTACTGTTTACGTGCAGTTTATACTGGAAATTAGGGGCGGTCCAAGACAGCCAGGTGTAGTCATTTTGCCTTTGTACATAGAAATAGGTTCTCAGATGGATTGCGTAAAACATTGAGTTATCTGTTTGATTAGTAAAGTTAACTATTTACGCGAAGAATACAAGAGAAGTCCGAAAGGCTGAAGGTCCCAGGAGGCTTAGAGACCTGAAAATAGATGTACGGATCAGATCATTTTCTTCAGAATAATGTTTTAGCTTGAGAAAAGCGTTTGACAGGATTTTTCAAAGAAATACAGAGGATATTGCCCTAGACGATGCAGTGATCATGCAATAGAACCATCAGTTGCGGGCATCGAAAGTGAGAGTGAACAGTATCAGTGGTAGTAACCGTATCATCATTGCAAAAAAACTTTGTAAAATTTCGGCTACAGCACTTCGTGACACGCTTTAATAAACTTTTAGTACGATAGCCACAATATGTAGCTTACAAGAAGTGTTTCCGTTAAACCTCTCAAGCGTGACTACCATGTCTCGAATGGCTTAATAAATTAAGTCTTCCTGGTGAGCCCCGTTGCCTAAATAGAAATACTTGATTTAGCTTTCAACGTGTAAATATACCTTCAATATTTTAAGAACGTCTTAACTCTTGAAGATTTTACAAAATTACTTATTGCTAACGATAAAAAGTGTATTAAATAAAATATTTTTTTTCTAGGTGCAGTGTAGTTCACAATTTTATTACAAGAGACGACCATATTGGACTGGTGAAACTTAAATGTAAACTTTTTAATATTTACCTTTTATTTACCAAAGTTACTCTAAACATATCCTTATATTGGATATATTAATTCCTCTTCTTAAAACCCTGTAGCCTCAACATAGTAAATATCAATATTTTTTTATAAAAAAAATAAACTTGGCGCCTTAACATCAATCACATACACTATTCATTTATCATTTTATATCGATGAGTAACCTATTATCTGCGTAGTCATTCGCCCCACTTAGTTTCTCAACCCAAGCTGTGCAAATGTAATTTTGATATTTTATTATGGAATTAAAACATCTAAGAATAGGTGTAGAGTAAGGATTCAATTTTATTAAATAACTAGCGACCTCCTCCGGTTCTGCCAGTTTTAAATACTTAATTTTATTTACTAATTTCAACTAGTTTCTTGTTCTTATAACATTATAACTTTTAAGACAATATCTATACATTGAAAAATAAAATTGCCGCTTATTACTAATAAAGTAGCATTTTTAGTGAAAATAGCATTTAACTTATTTTTCTGAGTTTAGCGCGTACAAACGCACAGACAGACACAAAAATTTGAAGGTTCCAATCATTGTTAACCGTCCCCTATTTGAGTTACAAGTCTCTAGGATTCGAATGGCTATAAATTAAGGCTCACTGGTGAGTCCCGTGGCCTAAATAGAAATACATCATTTAGCTTTCAAGATGTAATTATGATTTCAATATTCTATAGGTATGATGATTTATATTGTCATAGAAAGTAAAATAGTGAAATGTAATGTTAATTCAATATCCTGTTATATTTTTGATACAGATATGCATGTAAAGTGTTTTAATAGATATGTACCAAAAACCACAACGTAATTGAAATAGCCATTGGTGTGTATAATTCATCATATTTTCGGTTGAGTTCGCGGCTTTGAATGTTGCGCTATTCATGGATCAGGCCATTTCGTGGAGTTTGAAATGCGTTTATTATTTTCATGTTTTTCAATCATTTTTTATTTCATAAACACAATATTTTTTCTTCCTTAAAAGTTCTTAAGTATTATAAAGAACGTCTTATTAGGAACGTCTATTAATGTAACAGTGCTCAATAAAATGTGTATTTTTTTGTTTTTCCGACAAGTAGTCTGTATGTTTTTTTAGTTTGTTTGTCTGTTTGTCTGTGGGTTTGTTTGCGGTAGTCTCAGAAACGACTCACAGTAAATGCATAATAATATCTTTGATTTTCGCGATTGTTACACACTTTAAATGAAACTATTTTACATGGATTAATCGCGTATATTAATTTTTAAACATTTTTGGAAACCCGACGTTTCGAACACTTTACAGTAATCCGTAGTCACGGGTAGAGTGAAGAGGCATACCTGTCATTTGACATAATTATTAAATCAATTTACTGCCAACGCTTTCTTAATTGCTTCGCATGCTGCCCTGGATTCATTCATACCTTACAGCATCTTATCCTTTGGTGTGGTGTGTTGGAGACTTATTTTTGTTTAAGAGGTGGTAGAAAGTTTTAAGTTTTATATTTGACTTAGACCACTTTGCTATAGCTAACTAAAACATCATAAATACAAAAATAAGTACTAGATATAGATTTAGAATGTTGTGTAACTTTAAATGTATTATTAGGAAACAAATATTTTAACGGCTGTGCGACCTTCCTAGTGAAACGGACGATCGACGCAATGTATTGAAGAGCATTCTTTCTTCGCACACTCGCTCGACGTATTCAAACCACCTGAACACGATTTTCTTCATTCGCACTGTGACATACCCGTTAGTACCTAATATTCTGTGTATCTCTTTATTAGGTATGCGATCAGCTAAACTAACTCCGGATATCCTATGAAGAGACCACATCTCTACAGTATTCATCTCTCTTACATTCTTCTTTTGTAATACCCACGTTTTGCTGCTGTATAATACCGTCGCTACCAGTACTGCATTGTGTACGGCCAAACGCGCAGATATGCTGACGTTTCGCCGTCTCAACAATGCAGCTAAAGCAAACGTTAACTCTACTACCGGCAGCAATACGACTTTCCACATCTATTTCATACCTTCCGTCTTAATCATTTACACTGATCTTGACAAGAGACTTTGTAACCTGTAACAAGGGCCCGCTCATATTGTACCGAGGCAGTATCTCCCATAATCTCTTTCTTAAATCCTGTCAAATGCCTTTTACAAGTTCACAGAGCACAGAAACCTTTTTGGTTAGCTGCCAAAAAAATCCGTGATCATGCGTTTGGAAATTGCCCAAAGCCTCCCTGGGCCTCCCACAACAGTCTTTCGGATCTATCTTGCATTCTTCACGCTAATATTTTAGCAAAAGCTTTACTATCTAAGCTTATCAAACTGATAATTGCCCTTATAAGGCACAATGACCGTACCTTGCCAGTCGTCTTGGACCGACCCCGATTTTTAGCATAAATTGCACAAAAACCAGAACAGGTCCAAGACGCGTGGCAAACCATATACAATTATCTCGGCAATAACTCCATCTGCTCCTGCTCTCTGACCACATTTCAAACTTCATATTGCACTCTTAACGTCTTTTATACTGATTTCACCATCGGCTACATTAAGACTCAGCGTTTCGCGAGGACGTAAAGCACAGTCGTCATCACATTCATGCATCTCCCTGTAAAAATCCGCCCATCGTTGCAAAACCTGTGGTTGTTCAGTTAAAAGACAAAAGAAAGGACATTAACCTGACCATTTTAAATCAACAGGACTGTACGTGTACTTAAAATTATAAAAGTTTTAATGACGTAGAGCTGTAGATTATTCTTGTGGCGATCGCGCTAGAAGACGTATCAAAGAGTTGTGTTGTATATACTTCTATATTTGATTTGACTTGTCAACAGTGTGAAATTATATAAAGACTAGGCATTTAAATTTATACGTATCATAGTAAATATGGGTAGAAGAGTTGTGGAACATAAAAAATGTTGTACATGTATTTCAGCCAAAAGCTCTCTAAGCTTCTTAGAAACCAGTCGTGGCGTAGGGGCAAAAATGTATTACTGTAAACGCAGGTCAACACAGGTTGAAGGTTTGATTCCCACTTGAGAAAATAAAATAATTTTATAAACTCAATCCCTTTTACAAATTAAGCATTTCTGCAAGTGGGTAATGGAATTGTCTTAATGGAAACAGAATGTTTTAACTACTTGGTTACTTACTGGGTGCTCAGCTTCTTTCAGCTTACACTGCGGGTAACAAAGAGAAATGAATGTCTTACATAAGTTCCAATTAATATTTCTCAACTTAAGATGATGTCGGTGGCTTTATGTATTTTATGAAATATTACAATTTTGAACATCGAATTGCTGTCGAACTGTAGCCGCAGGTGTCGTAAAACCTGGTATTATCTTGACGTTTCATTGGCGTAAAACAAGACTTTGAATTAAATAAGCTCTGAAAATTGAAACATTTGTCTAAAATATGGCTTATGCTTATTACTTGTAACCCTATTCATCAAGAGCCCTAATATTTCAAATTTCAGTTCAGTTTCAGTTTCATATTTCTGAAATGAGCGTTTCATATTTATAATTTAAAGTTATTTTTATCTAAATATATATATATATATATATATATATATATATATATATATATATATATATATATATATATATATATATATATATATATATATATATATATATATATGTATATATATATATATATATATATATATATATATATATATATATATATATATATATATATATATATATATATATATACATATATAAAAAATTTAATCGAATCAACTATGACGAATTTTACCGAGGACTGGCAGGTACGACACATTTTACTGTCCCACTGATGTAAAATGCACGATGAGTTATAAAAAAATGATAAAAATATGCAAGAGTGGGATTTAGGGAATATACAGGCAATCGTCGTTTTACCTTAAGGAACACATTGTTATAGAAGCAAACAAAATTGTTAATTACATATAGCCTTTCTCGATAAACGAATTATTTCACATAAAATCTTTTTTGTCAATTCAAACTAGTACGTTTTCAGATTAACGTGCTTCTGTAATAACGTAAGTATTCATTAATATAGAAAACAGATATTATAGGTTCACACTAAATGTTTTGGTGCCCGAGGCTAGCGATTCATACGACGTGCCCCGCTCACTGATGGCACTGATGTCATATCTGTCGTGTAGTATTTGACTATGTATAATTTTTTTTCTTGATTTCTATCCATTATAGATTACATGTGAATTAGTGAATAGGTCTTGGCCTATTGTCTAATAGAGGACGCCATACCTTGCGCGTGGATTAGTAAATGGCCTGTATAATTGTCGTTCTCCACACATTATATCTGAATTTGCTTCAACCACGACGAAAGCCACCATGTCGATTTTTGGTGAAATAAACCTCCTTGTTTGCTCGTAACAGATGTTTTATCGGCTTAAATGTTAAAGTCACACGAAATGCCATTTTAAATATATTGTACTAAATCACTGTTAGGATAATTAAACGTTTGGAGTTTTTCATCTATGGTTCGTTCCATTGTTGGACTATGAGTACAACGCTTTTTAGTTTCTTCGTCTTGATTGGCCTTAAATAAAATTTGTACAAATTGAAAATTCGCACCTGGCAGTGGAAGCAGTGACGTTAGTAGGATATAAATTGGTTTGTTAGTACAAAAACAAATTGAATTTTATGAAAATGAATTAACACATCTTAAAAGTGGACATGAAACCTCTCCGTTTAATATGAGTTGCGGGAAACGATATAATTTAAAAGCATATATAATGAGCGTAATTTTGAAAATTTGACTTTTACCACCAGTAAAATATATTCCACCAGATTTATCGGATCGTTGTATAATGCTACTTTCGTTTAAGGTTCACAGAAGCATAACTTTTGCAGTATCGCTCAATTTTATTGCATCGTGCTCGCTGTTGTTTTGTTTGGTTGTGCCGGAACACGTTTTATTCTAAGCCTGTCTACTCCATTGTAACACGCAATTCTATCTTACCAATACCAATGTTGTCTAATTTAATTTGCATTCCTAATAATAATAACAATCAAAGTATAATTATAAAATGACAACACTTACTGAAAGAACCAAAAAAGGCAATTTATGGCTATCATTGTTTAAATTCCTATTTTTTTTTCTTTTTTTTTTTCAATTTTTGTTTAATTTGCTGTCAGTATTTAATATTATCTTAGTAAGTTGAAAATATGTTGTCAAATCGAAGCCGAATTTGTTTAATATGTGCTTTAATTTAAGTAGATACTAGTCGTAGTGCATACCAAAATTACTTCGATCAACTATTCATACATTAAGTGTCACACTCCAAAAAACGGCCCGACAAATAAGAGCACAAACAGAATTAACACAAAGAATTTGTGTTCTTATTCGTTTTTAGTATGTTCCAACCATAGCCAATGTGCGGACGTGACAAAATGCCTCCGTGTGCTTATAAAAATTGTGTAAATAACCATCGCAACAGTAAGGTCTTCTTCAGAAGGAATATCTTTCTTTCGGTAAGCACACGTTAAAATTAATTTTAAAATACTTAAAAATCAATATTTAACAATTAAATAACAAAATTCCGTCGTTTGACCAATATTGGCGATAACACTACCAACGATTTCGTCAAATAACGGTAAATTTGGGCTAAGAAATGCATAGAGAGATGTTTAATTTTTTTTTATTATATTTATAATAACTTTATATATATTTTTTTGTATTATAGTTTTCCTACTGACTCATTTCGCTGTGCATAATGGGTATCTATTGTCGCCTAAGAAAGAAGAGAAGAATACTCAACGGCGTAGGTTGTTAAAGGTTAAAGGCGATTCCAAAATTGCAAGTATAATTAATAAATTAAAAAATGTTTTTTTTTTGTTTACATATACAGAATACACAAAATAAAAAAAAATAAAAAAATATTTATTATAGGCTGCATCTTCAATTCTAAATGATACCAGAATCAAGACAATGGCTGTTTCCGTCAGCTTTAATTTTTCTACTACTTTACTATCGGACATTACATCTTTGCAAGATACTCCAAGAAAAGGATACTTAAAAAACAAATAATCGTATCACAATAAATAGTACTTACTAAAACGAAACAAATTAATAATTTAAACAAAATTAATAAACATTTTAAGAAAAAAAAGTCTTCGTTAAAAAATATTATCATATTTTTTGAATTAAATGTGCCCCAAAAGAAAAAAAATCCGTCGATGACTCAGTATTATTAGATCGATTGAAAAATGTAGAAGTAGCGGAACTTTTTAACGAAATGTATATTGTAGTATTAAAACAAAAAAAGACGTTTCAAGATTACAATTACTTTTATTTTTAATAAAATGTACAAAAAATATCAATTTATTATCAAAAAGTTTTTTTTTTTTTTTTCATCTTCACGCTGTATCCCGCACTAGGCAGGGTAGGCAGAGGGAACGGAAGTGAAACCTAGTGTTATGACACTCCGTTCCACTTCCGTTCCCCACTTTCCGCCGAATTTGAGGCATTGCGTGTTGAGTGGCGGAACTCAACGCCGCGCTTTGCCTTATTACCAGAGCGAAGAAATGAAACATGAAATATTTCAATTGAAAATATTAAATATTTCATCCCTCGACTGGGGATCGAACCCAGAACCTGTCGGTTACAGTCACACTCTTGTGCCGCTGCGCCACGACAGGCCATCAAAAAGTGACTCCATGATTTCTATTTTCTATTTTCTTACAAGTACTCACAAAGCGACGACGATGACGTGAAATTAAATGTCTTATATCTATTACGCGCTAGTCGAAACTAAACCTTAAGTTACGAGAATAAGGTATGATTTTATTAAATAGATTTTTTGTCACAAGCCTGTTTGTAATAATGTTCGGCATTTGTGTTTATATTGAGTGGTGCCACTTTTTTGAGCAGTATTTGTATGCAACGCTTAATCTCGTGAATAGTTGATCGAAGCAAAATGACGAGTTATAAATGTGACAGGAGAATAGGTAGAATAATTTATTTGGAGAGGTTAAATTCTTATTTTTACTATCTTTTTCGCATTTTTCTATATTTTTCCTATTATACCCTCCCTGAACAACGACAAATAATTCAATTCCAAAATCGTTTTATTGTTCGAGCCCCAAATTAAGAGTAATTTCGAGTTCTAAGTATTTATATTTCCTTATCTTTAAACTCTAGATCGAGTAGCGTAACGTTAGAGTTTTGATAGTAAGTTTTGCGCCTACTTTGTTATATACAGGGTAAAGCGTGAGTTCTTTTTTAAAATTATTAATTAAATATAGACTTATCATTTTTAAGTAGGGAAAACATACATACACTATAAATGAAACACTGTATACATAGCGACATCATTGTGTACTTTATTAATTACACTGTTAATTTGAAATTATATTACATAGTGTAATGTGATTATAGCTGAACTTTAAACTTGTAGGGGCTACTAGTTTTGAAGAATTTACTACAATAATTAAGCAACAAATTATTTAAAATAATATTATTAGGTACGATAACTTCTAGGAAGTTTAACAAGTTGGAAATTTTACAAGTTAAATAAAATATGCATTCTCTATAATCACGTTACGATGTAATATTCAAATATTATATATTTAGTATTATATCTGTCTAACATTCAATTTAATTTCTATAAACTACGTTAAAAATTGTGTATATATCACATAATGTATATTGATATCATTTTAAACTTTATTAGTTTACATTGTTTTAATATTAATGTATAACATTTTGTATGTACTAAATTACAGTTGAATTGATGGTTTTAATAAAGCAAAATATATATCAGGTGTGATCGATGGATCAATAATTGTGGTAATTGCAGGTGGTAAGCTCAGTATCGGTAAGTAACCATAGAGTACCTATGATTCAGCGTTTTTGGTGAATCAGCAGATATTTGAGTGTTTTATTCGATTTTTTGGGATTTATGAATAAATCTCAAAAAATCTTATTAAAGCTTAACAATCGCTTTAACTTTCGGTAAAAAAAGAAGTGAAAATGTTTTCTACAAGTAATTTTTAGTATCACTGCTGTTTGTGTAAAAAACTTTCCAAAAATGTTATATGGATGGCTTAACGCCAATATGCTAAAGATATACTTCAGAGAAAAAGAGGAAAGGAAAGGTACTGAGGTATTCTATAATACAAATCATTGATTCATCCTTCGAGTTAAACCTGTAAATTATAATTATTTATATTATAATTATGTATATATCGACGTCTCAAAGCAACGTGGCAATACGATTTAAAAATAGTTAGGCCTTTTAATGTAAAATAAAAGTTTTAAAAACTGTTTAGCTTTTTGAACATCGATATGTTCATTGTTGATGTATTTTGAATAAAAAAAAATCTTACGTATATAATTCTAAATTTATTATCAAAATTATTTAAAAAACTAATTAACTATTCAATTAGGCATTTATTACTATAATTATAAGAACATGAGTATTTTCTTATGACGAAAAACAATTTAACAACATGCTGATGATATGAGATAGTGATCGTAATATATATACGTATTGTCTTTTCTTTTTAAAAGTACATCTTATATCTAATAAAACCATTACCAACTTGAATTAATTAAGGTAATATCAAGCAAAGAACTAAAATATATCAAATGCACATACATTAAGTAAATTACACTACAAATTTTTACATTTCTTGTTTTTTAATCACAAAACAATATAAATTATAACTTAACCCTTTGATAATATCAATTAAAATAAAGATTCACAAGTATCCGTATATCTTTAAACATATCAATTTATATATACACCTACATTTGCATAACATGTTTCAAGGAATAATCACAACTTATAAATTATATAAATCGTTCTGTTTAACATTCGTTTTAACATAATAGGCCAGTATTACTTTGTACTAAATGAAATTCTCAAGTCGATTATTCGTCACACAAGCAATTAACTTGCTAATAAATAAATTATATTGTATTTCAATATTAAACGCTTTCTGTCTAAGCCCTCTGTGGATCTATCTTAGTATCTTGGTAATTAAAAAATCAATAATTGATTTAATGCAGCCGGTTGCGCTTATTTGAAAGTCTCCTTAGCAGAAGATCTGGCAAAAACTTTAGTCATAATTTTTATTTTGATATTTTTATAATAGATAACGTTGATAAAAATGCTCATTATATATTTTTTGCGGAAGCTGAGCATTGATTGGTTGGCATACTGGTCTTAGTATCATAAAACCTATATAGCAAATTATTTGTTTAAAGTCTCTTGACCTGTCGTGGCTGTAAACACGATAGGTTATAGGTTTGATCCCCACTCGAGGAAACGAAATAATTAATATTTTCATTTCTTTGCTGGGTAATAAAGCAAGGCGAGGTGTAGAGTTTCGCCATGTAATATCTCCAATTCAGGGAAAAGTAGCGAATGGAATCGAGATGTCTTAACACTCAACTACAGGTTCCCAAGTTCTCTCTGCCTACCCTGCCATGCGCATCTGGAATACAGCGTCAAATTGAAAAAAAAAGCTTTAGTTCTTACTGAACTATTATTGCTATCTCAGTCAAAATATATAATTAAATAAGTATTTTTATGTTTTGAACGCTATAATTGTTATGGTGTATATGTACATTGGGACACAGAGATTGGTGAATTTGTCTGCCCAACATTATCGCGCCCAAGTTATAATATAGGTATGTGTATGGTTTACATAAGTAAATGTATTAATTGAATGCTCTTTACATTTTTTACTTGACTCTTTTTTTCTATTATATTTATAACATTTTACATCCTTATGACACGTATAGTATATGATACTAAGTTTGAAATAATTATGTATTTTTTCACCAAACAGTCAACCTGCAGGGTACAATAGAAGTCGAATAATAACTATATTATGGTAGCTTTAACAGACATGCCTTACGCAAGAGCAGATCATATGCCTTTGAAACGTCTCGTCTCAGTTGGACTTTTAATAAAATGAAAGTATTTTTCATTTGTTTCTCAGATTTTGTTCAAGATCTGTGTGTCTGAACTGGTAAATATTACAACCGCTATGCAATGTCACATTTCGAATATAAAGAAAACCATCTTAAATAATATAAGATCATTACATGGATAGTAAACATACATTTTAACGACTTTCAATTATGTCAAATTCAAATTATTTAAGTAAATAGTAGGTAAGATTTGATAATACAATAATTTAATAATAACTACTAAGTAAACGTTTGTAATAATGATAACACGAAGATGTGTTCTTGGCATATGCGTGCGTATATGTATATGTCTGTACACATCAATTTGTTTCTTACCGGAACATACACAGGAAGTTGCCTCCGCCCAAGCTAATATTATTTATTCCAGTATTATAAGTCCCAGTAGCAATTATTTTGCCTTTATAGTAGCATAAAGATAACATATCTCATCATTCAGCTTTAAGCGGCAATATTACGTTTCCTAAATAGATATGTGCGTCACAATTTCTTTATTTCTTCATAGTGATAATGATTTTTTTTTACAATTATTTAATAATATAGTGTGTATTTTAATTATTGTCAACGCAATATCCCTGATAATGTGTACGTTTGACAATTAATTAATAAACCAATCATTTGTAATTTTGAGATCATATTTTTTTAAATATTTGTATCAAAACAAAAAATATTTTTCTATAATCTTAAAAACTTAATCTTCCGTACCTCACAAGAAAAAACGGAACCTTTATAAAATCATTTCGTAGTCCGTCCATTTGCATGTCCATCTGTCAAGACCATCTTATATTTATGTAAATCAGGAGATATCAAGTGGATCTTTTTATTTATAAACACACCTGATTTTGATGTCCGTGTACTTTATTTATAAGTCAAGTTCACTTTGACCTACACCACTCACTTGGTACGGAACCCACGAAGTCGGAAACCTAGTGTCATTAGATCGTTTCTTTTATAATTTACCTTAAAGTTATGCGTATGTTGGATTCATAATTCCGTTATTTTGTGTCACAGATTCAATTAAAAAATATCGGGAAGTTACTGACACTTTTACAAATTATACAGTTTTATTTCAAAAATATAATAAAGCTATACGAGTATTTTAAGCAACAAATATTTTATAACAGAATAACTCGACTAATTACGAAACGCACACTTGTCGTATTACATATAAATTTCTCTGATTTTCAGTCACATCTATCTTACATAAGCATTTACAACATCATCAGAAAGTGAACAGTTGCATTCTAGGAAATTAATTCATAAACGACAACAGTAACACTAAATTTACAATTTTATATAAAATAATTATGTAAATATAACATTGCATATAATTTCAGCACTTGTTATTGGGTTTGATACTAAACTACATATATTAACTATTTTATTAATTAACAAAATATTCTACTTATATAATTTAACAACAAATTGATATTTGGTTACATTTTGTACATACGAGTACCTCTATACCACATTGCTAGCCCAGTCACTTGAGTCCCCAAACCACGTTAGTCTTTGCATGACATGAAATTAATTTGAACTAATTGGTAAAAAATATCTACTTTTATTTATTTTGACATCTACAATTTCATAAGGCTTCTTTATAATAAACTCCTACGTTGATCTGGAACAAATGACAAAATAGTTTAAATTATTGTGTGTGTTTTAAAAATGTATATTTGAATTAGAATAAAAACAAAGTCGACACCGTACACCAAAAAATGAATATTCATAGAAATAATTTGATAAATTAATTAATTTAGTAATATTTTAGATTCATCTTAGCCAGCTACTTTTGAATCGTGGAATGAACACAAAAATCATGGAAACGTGAATAATAAGCTAAAACATTTATATACATATAAATATTTCTTGTTTTATTATTGCAATAAAATAATGGTAAAAATTTGTATATATGTAAATTTGTATATGTAAAGTATGGTATGGTATGGTTCTTTGATTATGGTGTACCGAGCGTGCCAGTTGAGCACATATCACTTCGCCATGTCACGTTGAATGGACAATATATAAAGTAAACTATCCAATATATATTTTGACAATTGTAACAGATTTAGTAAACTATGCAAGAGTCCAATGATTTAAACAATATTTCCGGTCAAAGAGGATGAGCTGACAGAAATTACTTAAAGGGATATAATTTAAGCTAAAATTAACATTTTCTTGCGTACAGGCTATATTATATTTGTAGTTTAGATTTATTAGTTAGATTATATTGATTAATATATTTAATTTGGCGATAAAGTCAAACTTGGATTTTGAATTATATAAATTAACAATTATTTAGAGTCTAGAACTGCGCATTATTAATCAATACTAAATTTGGCTCTTACTTCAAATATATGTTTTTCATCGAATATCAAATAATGATAATATTTTTTACTTAAAAAGCAATCATTTTTGAATACGGCAATATATTCAACAATCTCCATTTTAAATATTGAGGTTACAATTTTGTAGTGTAATAACACAATGATACTATTCTGCATGTAATTCAAATGAAACACATTTTTATTCTTCAAATATTCTTGAAAAGTCTAATGAAACTCTTAATTAACTTTGCTTTTAAAGTTATTTAAAAATTTTGCAATGATATATTTAAGCTAATTGTGATTTATAAGGCCTGTCGTGGCGTAAGGGCACAAGCGTGGACTGTAAACGACAGATTGTGAGTTCGATCCCTACTCGAAGAAGTGAAATATAACTATTTTCAAATTAATATTTAATATTTTTATTTCTTTCCTCTGGTAATACGGCAGAGCGCAGCGTTGAGCTCCGTCACTCAACACGTAATTTGGTGGAAAATGGGAAACTGAAATAGTGTCTTAATACTAGGTTCACAGGCTTCCTTATACGTTACGATGGTGCGATTGGACAAACATAAAATTAAAGATTAATAATAAATAATAATAAATAAATTAAAAGTTAATAATATTAATGGTATTTTAAACATTTCACAAGTTAAAATAAGAGTTTCCAAGTTCTAAGTTACTTGCATGGAGATTAAATATTTTACGAGTTGCGAAGGGCTCAAAAGTTCGTACACATTGTGCTTTTAAACTTAGCTGGACATGTTTTTGCGTATATAGATTGTATAAAATATAACAAAAGAAGCTTACAAAATCAGTACAGGTACACTAAACGACGTGTATTGGACACCCATCTTTTGATCTCACATTATCCAAGGGTGGCGGTATCACCACATATGTATCACGACCTGGTACCTCTTCATCCCCCGCAAATAACGGTGGAGGGGGTATGACGTCACTGTCCACCTCTTCTTCTATCACCTCCTGCCTCCGGCGGCCGGGCATGTAGTTCATCACACAAGTTACGGCGATTAGAAAGAGAAAAAATACGAACACCACGTCGAACATTATTAGAAAATTGACCATTACTAGTTGCATTCTTAGCAGTCACATTATGCGCTTTCATACACACTGATGTAATATTTTTGCTTCATAACATATTTGATAAGTATCCTTGTATGTGTAACCTGAAACAAAAGGAGTTTTATTTACTTATGGATAATATTTAAAACATTTTTTAGAACTATATTGTCGAATGTTTTGTACATCTTTAGCTTGAATAACCTCTATTTAAAAAAAAAACAATTTTTGGTATAAATAAATAAAGCAGAAATTTCTCCGCTGAACTGTTACGAAAGTTCTGCCAGTTAGTAGTCTAATGTTGAAGAGGTTGCTAATTGAATATAGCAAATAAATGCATCTTGGTTTGCTTTTTTTTTCTTTGAAAATCAATAAAGAAATCCAGAAAAACCAGGTAGATTAAAAATAGAACCGCAAAAAGTTCTGAAATATTTACATTGTTGTTCTATAAGCACATATAAAAACTAGTTTGTAAAACATAATCTTAAAATTGCGATGTTTTTAAGACATTGATATCTATATTATTTGCCAAAATTACATTAAAATATATATTTTTACTAGTTTTCGATGAAGAGACAAACAAATCTATTATTTGTTAGCGTTCAATTGCCATGTATTTTTTTCGCTGACACAAAGCTTTCTTAGTATTGCGATGGTTCAGATCCTACACAGAACTCATTATGAAATAAAGCCTTATCTGGCAAGTTTTGTCTCTTTTACTCTACTATACTAAATTTATAATTATGTATTTTCTCATAAACATTAAATTAATAAAAAAAAAATACTAAATTTATGCAAATATAAAGCTACTTCCATTTTATCGATGATAAATAGGGCATTAAAACTTTGAGGCGGAAATTTAGACATTTTAAAGCAGCAGGTAAAAGCCAAATGGCTCATTTGGGTAACTTGAAACCTATTTAAACCGGACTATTTATCTCCCGATGCAGATGGCAGCTTAGTTAAGTATGGCGTCCTGGATAAGAGAAAATGAATAAAAGTGTACAATTTGACAAGTCATTAATTTCAATTTAAACATTTACCGTTTTACGAAAAGCCAGATGGTAATGTAATCAGATTTTGTAATTTATTTTAATAACAAAAAAAAAAAAGAAAAAATAGACTACGACAATATAGACGGTACACTCTGTGTCTCTGTATGAACACGAGTGTCTGTAATTGCAAAATTTATTGTGGCACATTTATAATAGAGTCGACGTCAAAGTGTCCAAGCGAGTTGAAAAGTGCTCTGACAGCTTTGACATTTTCAACACACTGCACCGTACATAACAAATGCATTACATTGATGATCAGTTTGTATGTCAACAGTTCGTACATTATAGCTGTACGCTCAAAAATTCACACTACCAAGCCAAGAAAATCCTTATAAGTGTAGTACTACTTACTTTACCGTCTCATGTTCATGTCGGAATTTCTATCTGTCTGAATTCTTTCCTTAATGTTGAATATCTTTGAATGTTAGGAATGTGTTTTATTAAAAAAAAAAACTTATGAAATGTTTACTGTACGTTACAAATAAAATGAAACACTTTTAATATTACAAATTATACGGCGATACGAGGAGACGATTAGAATATATATTTTTAAAATATATGACGCACTATAATGATAATTGAGCCTGTGGAGCAGGGATAGAAGCGTGTGACTGTAGACGTAAAAGGTTGTGAATGCGAGCCCCACTCGAAGAATTGATAAACTTCATATTTTCAAACCAAATAGTTAATATTAAAAAATAAAAAAAGTAAAATAAAAAAAATATGATAATTCTTTTGATAAACAAGCGTTGTGATAGTGAATGTAATATCCGCTTCAAGCGTGTTTATCTAAAATGTGGTAACTGAAACGATCTTTATTCAGTGGATCATGGGCGGTTTTATTACGTCTGATTTGTTTTCGGGATTGAAAGTGGCACTGTGAACTCCGATCACGTAATTATTGGTCTCCTATTGAAAGACTGACCTACATTGGCGGTGCGACCATTTTTCATTTATTATTGTTTACGTTGACATTGTTCATTTATCTTGTAGAAATAGTATTACTATGTTATTTTTTTTTAATATATAACATAGAAATACTATTCTACTATAATGAAAATATGGCAAAATGAAATTACTCAATTAATTACTAATAAGATTTTGTGTTAAGTATAAAAATGTAAAATCCTATGATGGTTTTTTTCCTATATACAAATCACGAAACGCTTTATGAAAAAAAACTAAGTAAAAACTATTATTATAAGGGTAAATTATAAAAAACGTGTTAAAAAGTAAATTTGGCAATGGCAACCCTTATATAGGTATAGCGTGTGTAGCGTCGCTATTTTGTTCCTTTCGGATGTGTTAAATGTTTTATGTCGAGTTATCGTGACAGGTTGACAATTCCCATTATATATAGGCTATATACAGTGCCTTTTCATGTGTATGTAGAACAGAGATACATTTTAAATCGTTTTATAATACGTACAAACACGATGTGCTTGTATTTATTTTCACTTCAAGTCAAATTAAGTTAAGAATTTAATAAAAATGACGCTGCTCTTTACTATATAATTTAATTTATCGCCTTTGTTACTTATCGACACGTTAGTTAATATCATATTGCCCGTCATCAATCATTTTCTGTGGGGATGATTAATCAAACAGCAGTTATTGTTAATATCAAAAGAGAGAATGTACCTGTATTTGTTTCATAGCAAAACAGATTATTTAACATAAAAGAACAAAAGTTAATACCTTTAACTACAACAGCTAACATATTTGGTCTTAATGATGTGACAAAAATGAAGTTTGCCTCACGTGAACTTACAACTACAAAATAAATAAAAAATAATCAATAGAGAGTCGGACTCATCCACAGAAAATTTTGTACCAATTTTAGGAATATATAGCAATGGCAAATACAAGTTATAAATATTGACAAAATAAATTTTGCGGACGTATGGATTCACTGCTTTTGAATAGAACTAAAAATATGTTTCTATTTTTTTTCTATAAAATTCCAATAAATTTCACGTTTCTGATTTTTTCATTTAAATGTTATGTAAGTTCTCACTAAACACCAAATTTCACTATCGTATGTTAACAGAAAGTGTCCCTATAAGTTTTAATAACACGGCATTTAAACGCAAAAACGCAGCAAAAACAACATAATTCATAAATGCGTCAACATAATTCATAATTCATAAATGCCTCGTATCTTTTGTGTGGATTAACATTAAATTTAGTTTTTTTTAACGTAATATACGGGGCTGTAGACCTGAATATTTTATATTAATATCAGCTTGGTATTAATATCAGCCATACGAACTTGACTCTATGGTCTTGACAGATGGACAGACGGACAACAAAGTAATTCTATAAGGGTTTCGTTTTTCCTTTTAATGAACCTTTAAAAAATAAAACTTTAAAAAATGGTTAAAGAAAAAATTGTATCTGAACCAAATAGACGTAACTATATATTTTGTATCGTTTTTTTACTTAGATATCATACTCGGAAACCGATCAAAAACTTTATGGTACTGTGAGGAGAACTTTATGGGCTCTGTGGTGCAATACATTCTTCATGACTGTGCATGAGAAATAAGTACCAAAGAATAATTCGTAAAGTCCCGCCACACAGCAGTTAATTTATCTAAAGGCTTAGGAAGTGGAAAATAAATAGATTTTACATGCATTACAGATTGCTTCATTTAATACCTTGCTAATTAATCAATTTTACTTGTGACAGAACTGCAAGTCATTGTAAATGCGATAATTGATGGTTAAACGATTGGTTAATCTATAAGAGTGAAATTCATATATCCTGTTTCTATATCAGACAAGGGGTGAAGGTTTATACAAAGCCGACTTTAATTTCACAACTTTTGGGTTCGTGTTATGGTAGACGTTTATTAACTAATATGATGAGAAGTGTTGGCATTAAAATCTGGACCTCTGCTACTTTGAACGTGCTTGTACTGAAAAGTACGTACCTAGAATACTTATTTACCAAAACGCATAAATTTTTTAACAGCGGGATTTGAAGGACATAAATAAGTAATTATAATAAGCGTATAATAGTTATATTTAGTAGCTTTTTAGCTTTTAAAATTATTTAAGTTTAGTATTTTCTGTCCTAAGTGTGGAATAACACTTTAAAACATAGTAAAAATATTAAAATAAATAGTATTCTCTCTTGCCAAACGATAATTCTTACGAGTTGTCTTTGGGTAGAGGAAATTTGTAAAAATCTCACTATCAAAGATGCTAACAACATAAATAAGTTGTAACAAGCGTATAAAAATTTCGACGGAGCTTGGTGAGAACGAATGGCTTAGTTGGTCAGAGCGCTGGAACGGTTTTCCAGAGGCGCAGGTTCAAATCCTGCTTTGTTCAAATTTTTTCTACGCTTTTTAAATTTAAGTTTAGTAAATTTAAGTTTAACTATTATATGCTTTTTATAATTTAGTTGGTCAGAGCACACAGACGGATTCCAAGAGATGGTGGGCCAAATATCGCTACGTTAAGTTAAGCTATAACTTAGCTTAATGTAGCGATTAAGTTAAGTGTGGATTAACACTTAAAAAATTAGTAAATACCTAATTGACCAAGAGTGTAGCGTAATAAACAGGTGACGTAAATGTTTAGAAAACTAGGTGAGTAATGGGTCATAACACGTTTGCTTGGCCTACTAGGGTTACTTAATGTGAGATATAGCGAAAGCTATACAAAACAAAATATGATCAAATTGTTAACTTGAAAATACTCTCAGAAAGGCGTGGGTGTCTTCAATTAAAATTTTATACCGTCAATCCATTTAAATAAAAAATATGTCGAAGCATTTAAACATTTCTTCTAAACAAATTTAAAGCGTAACGGGCCAGGTTTTACCTGGTGGTAAACATTATTTCATCGTATAAATCAATACTCCGCACAGAAGCGTATTTTGCAAGTTATCTAATAGACACAATGTTAAATTATTTTCATTTTGAGCTAAATCCTTAGATAATGTTTGTGTTTTCAAAATGACCAGTGGAAAAAACTTTGATAAAAATAAAGTTATATCTTACTATATAACATCATTTGTCCTTTAGAGCACTATACTTGTTATAATATGTAGAGAGATAAATCCCAAAGTCTTCATCGTCATCTTAGTGAACAACAGGGTAGGGTAATAATAAGAAATTAGTATAATTTATTGTTTTTACTCTATTCTCTCCCTCTCATTCTCTCTATGGCGAGGTAGAGCTATTTTTATTAATTCATCGTTCTTCGCCAATACAGAATTAAAAAATAAATAAGCAAGAAATTGCATTACGTCAAATTTCAATAAAGATACATCTACATTTTATAAATACTAAGGCATATTTTAAATACAGGAGGAATAAAAAAAAGCATAAAATAAGCTAACTAATAAATAAAGGACTGAATAAAACAGAAGACAGGTAAAAGTATATTAGAAGAAAATAAAAAAAGGGAATATAAGCACGGCAGAAATAACATAGTCAGAACTCTATCGTATACATAAACCATAAAATAATAAAATTACTATAAAAAAATAAGTTGGTTCATTATATCAAAATAAATTAAAAAAACATTTCATCAAAATATGAAATTATTCAATTAATATTTTTTTAAAAATATACAGTATATTTTATTAATTATATAATATTTCTATTTCATCATGGATGGGAGGAAATAAAGTCCGCAATAGAAACCCAAAGATATACCCATTTCGCTATAGATAATAGAAACCCAAACATATACCCATTTTCGTTTTGCAGGTGATGTGAATATTTAGTTTCTGAAGTAAGTATCGAAACAGCCAAGCCAAACATTTTTCTTTATATGTAGAATTTATGAAGTTTGAGTCGGTAGAGTTAGGCCGTGTAGATTCAGAAGCTTGGCTCTACGTGAGATCTGATTTCTTTTTCACAGTGTAAACTTTTTGTGGTAGTCTTGGCAACGTATTACATGAAATGTTTGTGGTGGGATTTCAGTTGTAAGTTGCTAGGCAGTCTTTTTAGTGTTTATTTTTCCTTCTTTTCTTGGGATATATTTCTTGCATATCAGTAGTACTGGTTGTTTTAGCCCATTCTCTGTCTTTGCCCTTTTTCTTTGGTGACATTACTGTTACCAAGCGATCAGGGCGATATATCGCTCTTAAGCGATTATATTCAAAGTTACAACCATATCTGGGAGCACGGTAGTGTTTTTTTGTATATCGTATACTGAATTTCGTTTACATACCAAATTCGGCTTTCTAGTACTTCAGGAAGTAACCCTTCATTTTGAAGTCTCATACAAACGTCCACCCCTCCATTTTAGGGGATGTGGAGCGAAAGTTATATATTTTTGTTCCTTTTTTGTTGGTTGTATACTAAACCTAGTTTACATACCAAATTTCAGCTTTCTAGCATTCAGGAAGTAGCCAAATATTTTGATGATCATTAGTGTGTCAGTGATAAAATCGATGTATTTTAGATATCAATAAAATCTAAAGTATTTGACTGTTCAATTGAGACTTTATATGTTCAATTGAATAGAAAAAAATATATTAAGAACATATTTTGAAAATTAAAATGATCTGGTACATCGGATACCAACACTAACGGAGGGTTTAAAAAACGAAACACTTCGCGAGAAGATAGGTATTTCCCTTGCGCTTCACTTGGCAGATATTGATAGGTGGGTCATCGTAGAATATGCAGAATAAAAACTTACATATATTATTTAACATTTATCAAGCAAGAAAAAACCTTTAGGAGACGTTGAAAGAACAAATAGCTTTGCGTGTACTTTCTTAGAAAAAAAAGTAGATTTGTCTCAGATACAAACAGAAGTAGGACAAGGAGATCTTCTCTCTCCAAAAATTTTAAACGCACTAATGTATATAATATATTTTAGGACAGTCCCAAATAAATTATGTTGTACCTAGGACAGCTAGCATCACACAAAGAAAACATAAACAAAAAAATCAAAAGGAGGATATTAATAAAATGGAAAAAAAAAATTGGGGACTAAAAGAAATAATAAAAAGCAAAAACTTTCACATACGAATAAAAATTAATTTATTCAACGTCTGCATTTTACCAATATTAACATGCTAAAGGTCTATAATAAGAAATATCGTCAACGAGCAATGTAAAGAAGCATGCTTGAAGTAAAGAGGCGAAATCAAGTAAGAAACATCAACATCGTGAATAAATCTATAGCACATGAAGGTAATCTAAAAATAAAAAGGTTAAAACGGAAGTGGTCGGGAAATATGATCGTCGAAAATGAAAAGTGGGCTAAAATAGTAACAATTTCTCCAAGACCTTTCTTTTAGTAAATGAGATAAAACCACAAAAGATGGTGCGACGTTATTGGGCAGGTTACAAGCGTAATGCAGGGTGGATTAGCTAGAAAGAGACCACAATGGAGTTGAGCTTGGTGAAAGCTATAGAGAGGAAAAATTAAGTTTCTAAAGCAAGGCAAAGAATGATGATGATGATGATGTGATGATGACTATGAATGACCAGCAATGATGCATCGTTTTGCTGCATCTTATATGAAAGTTGCTGCGTGATCAACACCAAATTTTACTTTTTTTAGTTTATGTAATCTGAAATTTGTCACTAAATGTGAATTGAAATTACGAATATAGGTACGAATAAATAAATACAAAAATTTATTTTTGGTCACAGTTGAAAACTATCACAAATTAATAATATTTTTTTATTCAATTGTTTCGACATTCGTTGACATTTTTTTCTGTCTCAGTTAGGAAAATAACCAATTCAATAAGAAAAATAGTTTAAGAACTTAAGGTATAAGGACCACATTGATCTATAATGTTTTTTTGAGAGTCTTCAAATTCAAATCAGTTAAGCCAGCGGCAGGAGCAGGCGAGCGTATTACAACTTAGCGGTGAGCTTTAGGACACATGAGAAGAATAATGGATGTGGTTTAACGGATATCCCAAATATTTTCGTTTACGTTGAGGGTCGGGGAGTGTAGAGTAAAATGTTTAATTTAATATGTTATATATATATATACTAGGTGGTACAGAAAAAAGAAAACATTTATGGACGAAGAAAAAATATTGAAATGATTTGTTAACAAATGCTATATAAAATTATTTGTTGTAAAACACGACATATGTACCTATACAAGTATATGCAATTTTATTTTTGCGAAATTACATAGACTTGTAGTCTTGTAGTCTTATCTACTCACATTTCCCCAATCTAGTGTTAAAACACTTCATTCTCTGGCTTCTACTTGATTTCAGAATATTGCGTATTGATTGGCGAAAAGCAATACTTTAATAACGGAGGGGAGACATGTTTATTTCTTGTTTTCTGCTGTGTCAACCGTTACTGGTGCATCCTTAGGATGTAGACTTACGGAAGCCCACAAACTTTATGTCTTTGAGGAACTTTGCATAGTGATATGTATGTTTATGTTTGTATGAATAGTATATAAGCTTTTTGCTTTCAACATTATCAAATATTACAGACGCGCCCGCGGCATCGTCCGCTTGAATAACACTTTTTTATTTATTAATCTCAACTTTTTCTTGTTTTAATAAATATTATCACTTTCAAGATAATGTCTATATCTTGAACATTAGATGAATAAAAAAATTGTAGCAATTTTGTAGAAATAAATAATAAAATTAATGTAACTTTCTTACTTATTTAGCCGATTTAAACAAAACAAGCACTAAATTTTGACGGAAGGTTGCCAATATATAACCGAAAATTGCATTTATATCCATTTAGCTATTTTTGCGATTAGCACATTCTAACGAACAGACAAGTAGATGAGACAAAAAATTAAAAATAAATTTATTTTGGGCCCTATTATATTAATATCCTTATAAGTTTATCAAACTTTGAATTTAGCAATGCAAATACGTCTTGCAAAATGTTTTATACAACTCTACTTTTAATCCTCTTCGGAGTCGAGAAACAACTGACATTTAAAATATAGGCGTAAAAAATATCATTATTTTAATTGTGTTAATAGGTACCTAATTCGTTTTGTTCTTAGAATTTAAATTTATTATTATTTAAATAATAATAATGTTATAACAAAAGTTTTACCCTTTACTCGTAATGAAAGCTATCACTATTTCATAATTGAAAAACTACAAGAATTACTCTATAACGGCAAATTTTATGGAAATCAGCAAAAATGATACATGCTCGTAATGTTATTAGGTTGAATAAAAAAATCTAATTCAAAATGTCTACAATTATTTTTTTGTGTGCTTCAAGGGACCGCAGATTTGAATATTTGATATTAATTTCAGCTTGACACTTCCACGCAGTCTAGAGATAAATGATCTTGACAGACGGACTGAAGGGCAATAAACTGATCCTAGGGTCCGGGGGATCCGTGGGTTCTGTTTTTTGTTTTTTAGGTACGAAATGCTTTGCTGATTTTTTTTTTTTCAATTTTGACGTATTTATTTATGATCCAAATATATATCACACAAAGAGTTTGAGGTGAGCAGAAGAGATAAGATTAGAAAACAGCTGTACTAATCTACCAAATAAGATTTTCACCCTTAATACAATATGTATAGTCTACGTATAACATGTTTGCTTTTTTATCTGATCTTTTTACTACTGGTTTAATATGATATTCTTTAAACTCGTAATATAAGTAACATTTAAAATAGAACACATTCTTTTAAAGCAAAATCATTATATTCAGATTTCCCGTCGCTGAATTTTAAAATTCGCGTAATGTATGAGTTCACACGCCACCGTGGCATTATTCTAACGAGACTACATTATATGTATGTACTTATATGAGAAAAATAAAGTAGTGCATGATTTATATCATTTACGTCATGTTTAAAGTATAAATGTAGCTCAAAGCTTTTTGTTTAATAAACAATTGATAATAATTATGTCATTCGAAAGTAAGATCTCTCGTGATGAAGAAGCAAGAGCATGCGACTGTAAACGCGACCGATTGTGGGTTGATGACAACAATCCTACAAGAGGATATGAACTATGTATTTATTATGAGTTAAATTCCGTCCTTTCCCTACAAAATCTGGAATGCAACGTGAAGCTAACGAAAGGAAAATAAAAAACTAACCATAATGAAAATGTATGTAATCGTGTTAATTCGTTGTCGTTAATCTTTTTTCTACATACTTTCTCTAAGACACTGGTCAGATATATGTACATTTTCAATTCTAAATAATTGTTGTAAAAGTAATATCTTTCTATAATACCTTTCATTCTATAAATATTTATTAAAATATACAGTTTGCTTAAAATGTATGTATCTAAAAACCTTTAATCTGCAGCTGTTATGAGTAGGTTAATAAGAAGAGAAGAGAAGAAGAAGAATATTGAAGAATCATACCTGGAAAATAAATTTGGTACGTAACACTAGTATGTTTTTAACGGATACTATTGCAAGTCAATGTCAAAATAGTAAATACCAAACTATAATTATAATTACTAGATTTTAAATACAGTTTCGCCCGCATGGTCGAAAGTGTCCGTTCACTGTGACCGCAACTACAGTAAACAGTTAAAACGCTCTTTGTAATACTCATATAGATAATAGGTATTATAGGTACCACACACGCGCCGCGCCAGCCTCCCGCGTCCTCTGAGGCGTACCGCGATCGACGTGTCGATCATTCTGTTCTCGTATTTTAAAAATTGTGATATTTTCTGAAATATGGCATGGTATGACATGGCATATAGTATGATATATATGAAACGCACACGTATCTAACTCTTTAAAATCGTTTCGGAAATATGCCAATATTTATTTTCCGTATTCCCATTTACTAAATCTGATTTTTGGAACATTTTGCTACAATCAGTGATCTGTATTGCTTTTATTATTTTATTATGGTGTTCTGAATATGCTAATTAAGCACTAATCACTTCGCTTATGCCACGTTGTATGGAGAACTGGTAAAATATGGTCAAGTGAGAATCGGTCTCGGAACTCGCACACAAAGTTTCCGTGTTTCTTATAATTTTCAGGAATTGTAAATAAACAAGAAGTAGAACTGATAAAGGTGAACGAGCTTAGGTTAGATTTTTTGTATTGCTTAATTATTTTCGCAATTGCAAATATAATATAAAGTACCCTATAGCTTTTAATAATAGGGTAAGTTTTCGATAAAAAATACAACGATTGCACTGACCCCCAAGCGTTTTTGTGAGTGCTCTAAGGAACATTATGCCTAAAATTTTATATTAATTGAAACTCTAAAATGAAGGAACATAATAGGAAAAAGCACATTAAAACATTCAAAATACTGCCTTCACTTATAAAATAACAAGAAACATATATCAATAAAAATAATGTGTCAGCTTTTTTTATTTAATAGTCGAGGCAAACGTACGTACGGGTCACCTGATGGTGAGTGACCACCGTCGCCCACGGCCCCGTGTAACACCATAGGAGCTACAGATGCGTTTCCGGCCTTTAAGGTGGAGTTAGACGCGCTTCCTGAAGGTACCCATGTTGTATCGACCTGGAAATACTGCCGAGGGTAGGCCATTCCACAGATGTGTGGCGTGTAGAAGAAAGTTCCTACGAAACCGCACAGTAGTCGAGTGCCACGTGTCCAGATGGTGCGGATGGTACTTTAGTTTGTGACGTACTGTGTGGTTGGAAAATTCGGCAGGCCCCAAGCAGCTCTCCAGAACACTACCCGTGATAAATGCGGTAGAGAACGCACAGGGTGGATACGTCTCTACGCAAAGCCAAAGTTTCACCCAGATCATTGGGTCCCCAAAGTTTCGAAAGGCTCTACGTTGTATATGATCAAATCAATTCAAGCTGATACTAGGGTGCACCAGCCCAGAGGTGAGAACAGTATTCCATATGAGGCCGAATCTGGGCTCTATACAGGATCAAACGGTGTTTTGGTGTGAAAAACTGTCTCGCTGATGACCCTCAGTTTCTTCGAAGCCAACTTGGCCTTGCTTTCCAGACGATCGCGATACTGGCAGTCGTTCAAAAGGTAGGCCCAATATACTGATACTTTGCGCGGCTTTAAGGGGAGTGTTCTTGAAAACTGGTGATACGACAATTGGGGTTTTTTTAGTGGGAAAAGCGCAGACTTAGATCTTATGGGGGTTGAAGTGAGCCTCTTTTCACCCCACACGAAGACATTTTCGATGGATGTCTCAATGGAAAACACAAGTTGATTTCGGCACTGGTCGACGTTTCCCAGACTAACTGCCAGGCCCTCTCTCTTGCTATCAATAGCCGCAGCCCAGCGGCGGGTTAGGTAAATCAGAAGATCACCGGTTGAACGACACTGACGAAAGCCATACTGGCAGTCGTTAATCAATCTGTAATCCTCCCAATACATCAAGAGCTGGCTATTTATTATGCTCTCCATAAATTTTGAGAGCAAAGAGGTGATAGCAATAGGCCTGTAGTTAGTTGGATCGGCACCATCGCCTTTCTTCGGAATCAAATCTGGGACTACACTGACTAAGTAAGAGTGCCGAAATAGATGCGTCAGCACCGGTGTCAGCTCTAGTAATAAATAATATTTTACAAATATGGTACAAAAATTACATAGAATAAATACTAAATATAGACAGTAGCAAACATTGAATACTAACAGGACGCGGTGTGGTAAAGCGTTTAAAGTGACGGAAAGTTCCCAACCGTCTTTCCTATTGAAATATGTATATTTTTGTATTACACAGACTCGCGAACTTATTTGTTTTCCTTAGCGAGAGTATGAGGCTTATCAAACTTTTGTTATGGTTTATCCGTTAGGTCCGGTTTATGCTTAGCTGACACCCATTCAGAGATGTTTGATTACTGATGCTAGTATTTTGTATGATCAATATAAGTAAGGCCACAATCACAACCTAATTTCTACTCTTTATTTATACACCTGTAACTGCAAAGTATTACTGGTGTTAAGAATAACTTTTTTGTTATTATATTTTTTCTTCATATATTTCAAATTTATTTGTGAACCTAGAGAAGTTAAGGTTTTATCAACTAACAAAAGTATTACGGAATGCTATCAACCATAAGTTAAAATCGTTATCCTAGGTTCTAACTGACAGTTGAAAATATCAAACACATTACATTTAGTTAACATAACTTTACTCATATTCGATCATAACCTCCAAACAAAAATATTTTGTCAGAGCAAATACAAATAACCTTTTTGTTTTGCCTCATTTTTCACACGTGCCTATTTTCAACACGAAATGTACTATAAATCGTACGTCGCGCGGTGGCGACGTCTCCACTTTGTTTGTTACTACTGAAATTGGAACAAGATAGGGTTTTGCGTCCCATTTTCAGAACATTATAATAAAATTAAATAAAGAATAAATTCCATTTCGAGAAATTGAAATGGTAAAAGAATTTTATATATGTAAGAGTGAAACTAAAGGTGGTTATAAGAACGTATTATAACGTACAAATATACACTCTATAAGTCAGTATATTACAGAGTTATCAGTATATTATAGAGTTATCAGTATATTACAGTGGTTCTAATGTAAACGTAATTATAGTGAGTTGAATTTCTTATTATTTTTAATTGGGACAGTGAATTATAAAAAAGGCAGCGTTGTGTTCCATAACTTGAGATATAAATCTTATTCGAGGACAAAATGAAAAAAACAAAACAAAAACATGGTATACATGACAGCATGACAGAAACAGGAAGAGATCTTTCGACAAAAGACCATTTTTTTTTCATTACCAATATTACAAATTAATTACATACATTTACAGTTCCATTTCATTTATAAAATTTATACCACAGTCACATTTCCGTCAGTGGATTTTGCATTTTAAAAACTGTGATAATTTCAAAATAAGAAATAAGTTTCAGAAATATTTTTTTATAGATGATATAAAAACGGTCATATTAAAAATTTCCGTGTTCTTTTTTCCATCTTGTCTGGCTATAGTACATATTTGGGAAGGATTTTGTAATTGTGGTTGAAAGTATTTATTTCTAATAACTACAAAATTTCATCTCTGGAGCTGTAAATACAAATATGGTGTTGACTTTTCAATAAATTTTAATTAAAATGATACATTTCTTGTTTGCTCACTTATTAACTGGTATTATTAAATTATTAGGGAAATCATCATATAGTTGTGCTCTTTTAAATAATATAGTTTGCTAGCTAAGTTATTTTTATTTTTTAAATTGTGTGTAAGTTAAAAAAAAATGGGTTTGGTAGATTTAGTACAAATTTTCTTTATGAGTACAAAAGTATTAAATTAATAAAGTTATTGTAATTTTAATAATTAAGTCTTATCATATAGAGCTAGAGTAAGGAGGAATGGTATAATTTTTGTTTATTTCATTTGAATTCTATGGTGAGGATTTACGTTGGTTACAACAGTTGACCCTCATATATCCACTATACATTCCAAATGCGATTTTAACAGAAAATAATGCATTATCAGATATATTTTATATGGAATACAATTCGATTGTTGTACAACGACACCCCAGCACAGACGTTGGGTTAGTTTTAACATGCTCTATATGTGGTTTCCAGGTAATTTGGATCCAATTTCCTGAAAGATATCGTTACAGTTTTAGTTGTTTAATAATATATAATCCAAAGTTAAATATTGTTCAATAAAGATTACTTCAAAACAATTTTGTTAGTTTACTTTTGGCTCTAGATGGCTTAAAAACAGAAATCATTCTATGAATAATTTCAAAATGATTCTATGAATCTTATGAACAATAACTGACAGAACCATTCATATTATAACTTTAATTAATATCCCGAGTAGTTGGTAGCAGTTGGTAGAGTAGATAAGCAGGATTTGGTGACCTCATAACAATAATGGACATTGGATGAACATCGATTTATTAAAGTGTTAATTGAACTACCCTTCGGTTCAAATTTACGATTTAATTTTAAGGAAGGTGGCAGTAATCATGTTACAGCTCACGTCATGCTTACAATATTTGCTTAGTGTACATTTTGTGAGTAAGTCGATAAATTAAGATTTACATTCTCACTAATGAAGCAGCATTCAGTTACAGTGACATGTTATATTCCATAATTACTCTCCGTGGTAAGTTAACAGTAATTATATAAAATAATATGGAGTGTAGAGATTGTGGAGATTTATATAATGTATGTAAATTGATATATTGTTATATATAATAGGAAACACTTAATTAAATTTCGCTAGCTTTTATAAATCGTCGTTAAATACGTTTTAAATGATGTTTATTTACTTTTTAATTTAAACAAAATGTCAACAGTACAGGAATATATATTTATATCTTAATTCAAATATATACTATTATAAAATATATACTATTTGTACTAACTAAAGGTTTTTCTCTGAATTTTATATTATCATTTATTTATTATCTGTTTTATAAAAGGATTTTAATTTCGTGATTATTAAATATACATGAATATTTGGCTAAAATAATATTAGACGCATATGTTTTAGAAAAGTAAGTTTTTGCTTTTGTAGCCTATGTAAAAATAACATGAAGTTAATTTTCAATTAACAAAATTATAATAGTCTTTGAGCATTTTAACATAATATTAACATTATTTTATCTATAACAACAAATTGAATTATCGAAATAATATTTCACTTTAAATATAAATAAAAATTACTAACACAAAAAAATATTTACTAGCCATAATGGCACTTGACTTACTTTTATGATCACATTAAAGCTTTACCAAGATCGTTCCATTCACGTCACTGTAACATATTCACTCGCGAAGTTACAAGTTTCGGTAGAAACGGTACACGCCAGCCGGCGTCGGGCGGCACACTGAAAGCTCCGCACTCAGACACCCCCAGTTCTGATCTAAAAGCACCAATGTGGCTCAAAATGCTGTATAGTTATGCTTATCTCCCGGGATGTTTTAAAAGGAAAAAATTATGTATTTTTAATGTTTTAACGTTAGATATTAGTGTATAAGTAGATAAGATTCACTTAACAATTTTCTTTCGTTATAAGTACAGGAAAAATTAAATACAAAGAAACAATAGTAATTGTTCTTTTCTGTATCTTATGATATGATTTTATTTTACTTCGTTTTACTTTTTCGTTGACAACTTAAACAAAAAGTTGATTTTACTTTATTATTTCGTAGATTGTTGGATAAGAAGCTTTATTTAAAATATCATAAATTACTTCACAACGTTTTTTGAGTTTTCGTTGATCGGAGTGTTCTGACACTATGTTCCGTCACTGCCCATAGAAGGTAAGGAAGGAAGCTCTGTGGGGACAAAATAATAATAGTACTTCAATATACTTTCCTTTTTTGTGTACATGTGTACTGGTTAAGACTGAAAAATAGTAAACAATGCACGATATGTACCTAACACATGTCATATACGCCATGTAAAACGTTATCCATACAAAATCAATGTTAGTTTAATCCTCCGGCTACAGAAAATTCTCAATAGCGGATATGTCCGAATGACGTGCTGGCACAATATCCGTTGCAATCGCGCTCGGTCCACCAATTACTTGTTCGCATACACTTCCTAATACGAATGTGCTTGGGGAAGAACATTGGTATATAATAAAAGGCAACTTTGATATTTCTATCAGTAGTTAATGTTTGAAATGTTAAGTAGCGGTTGTTTGTTCGATAAACATACATACAAACAGCGTATGCATTTAATGATATCTTTAATTTTTTGAAACAAATTTAAGAGCATTAATTGTGTATATTTTTTTTTCTTTATAAATTTGTGAAACTCGACGTTTCGACCACTTTGTAGTAGTCTGTTGTCATTATTGGTAGACGAAGTGGTATCTGTCTGACGGTTCAAATTCGGCGGTAAGTGAGGAATGGGATGGAGTATTTTAAAACTAGTTTTCCAAGTTTCCCAGTAAAGCTGAAAAAATCCCAAATAAAGGTAAAAGATAAATAAACAACAATCTTATAGTATAGGTAGGATATAACCTAAATATCTAAAATTTTAGTCAAGGTAAAAAGGTTTACCTAATGTAGATGTTAGATGCAAAACGGTTTGAAATATTCGTTTTTGCAAAAAATTTAAAAAGGAATTATTTAGCTTTTGGTAATAGATTCTAGGTAAATATTTTATGTATGATTAACTAAGAAAGATTGTAATATATTCTTATTTTTCTACAATGCAGTTATCAATATTTTGTAACAATGGAACTTAATAATAAATAAATAAAATGCTTTATACAGTAAATAAATGTTACAAATACAACTAGATTTACATGTTTGAATAAATAAGAATATTATGAAACAGCTTTACCTAAAACACTATTGTGGCATTTAGGAAAAGTCACCATTTACACGATGTCTGTGAGATTGAAACGCCATTGTAATGGTTTTTGTATAGGTTTCTACCGTATTCAGCTTGTGCAGGCAGACGGAATGTATAGTAGCAATAACACATTCTTTAGATTAATTTTTGAGACATTACAACTTGATTGGGGGAACTCTAAATCGCCATTTGATTTGTTGTCAGAACGAGTAACTGAAAACATTTCATTTCAGAATGCTATCGAACCTTGTATATTCTTAATACAAGTACTTTTTAGTCTCTCTTTCAATGCAGTTATGTTTTCCACTAGTTACATATAAGTTTAAAATACTATAATTTTTAGTTCTGTATGTGTCTCCTAAATATAAGTCTATGCTTTTAGCATAGAGAAAAACATAAATAAAACCATCTTTAAACATTTTAAACTGAAACATCAAACAGAAGCCCCAAACTCATTGTCACTAGAAGTGGAACAACCCAATATAGAAATAAAGTAAATATTAAGCATTGTATAAGAGGAAAAGCATTTAATGATCTAAGCCTTTGTGGCACTTGTTGCTTTGTTCTGCTCCTTTGAAACGTCTTACTTTATGTATAGCTAGTACTTATCTGAGATTTTGTCCCAATAAAGGATCATGAAAGATTAAAATTTAAATATCAATTTAAGTTTAAAATACATACGTACATTTTAATGATTTTATTATTGATAGTTATTTAAATGAAAGTTTAGTCTACTGCAAGGTACTCAAAAATTGATTGGCATTGACAATGCAACTACATATTTTCTATTTCTTTAAATATTTGTAAAATCCAGTATGAGGTACCTAAGTTTAATTTACCAAAATCTAAATACTAGAAAATATAAATAACAGAATGAGGCTTAATCTTAGTACCCCTGTAACTCGATTGCCTCGAGTCCGTAATTCTTTTATATCATAATGTGTACGCTTCTACTAGGATACCAGAAAATGTCCAGGCATTTTCTATTTAACAATTTAAATAATTCGTCTAATATCATCAGAGATCTAGAAGAATAGTAGTGGGTTTTTGAAAAAGAAAAGCGAAAATTTGTTATTTTGAATCTCTCCATTTAATTCCACCATACAGCCAGCAATGTTTCAAAAATTAGGAAAGCAAGGAACGGTTTCTTATTTGTTTACTAGCTTCACTTTGGCTTGTTAAATATTTCAAATTAATATGGGACACAACATGAAAATGTTTATTTAAACATTTTGAAACTAAAAAAAATATTTGGATGTTAAAACGAAAGGCAGAAAAAGAGAAACCTAATAACTTTGTTGATAGCTTTACGCCTATTTATATTTTTTCATTTTGTATAAATAAGCGTTGAATTAAATAAGTTTCACCATGTATCCCACACATGGCAGTCTAGACAGAGGAAACTTTGGAATGTAGTGTTAAGACACTCTGTTCCGTTAAATATATATGGCCGCAGCCCAGCGGCGGGTTAGGTAAACCAGGTTGAGCGGCCCTAACGGAAGCCATATTGACAGTCATTAATCAAAGATATATAATAATTTAAATATTTGAGGCCTGTCGTAGCTCAGAGACTGACTTACAGGTTGAGAGTTCTAACCACACTTGAAGAAGTGAATATATTTTTGAATGAAATATTATTTTCATTTCTTCGTTCTCTAAGAAGCGCCGGAAAAATCTATATTTTTATAGATTATTCGGCGCGGTCTTAGAGATGAGCATTAATTATTTTGTTTTAATTGCATTTTATAATTTAAATATATGTATAATTGTGTATATAAATTGCTATCTGCAATATCCCTTCTAAATATCAATCTATACACGCTTTTTGATAGATACCTTCCAATGAGCATGATTTAAAAATAAACCAATAAAAATATGTACCTCCGAACTCTATGCCAAAGCCATACCAGAATTCATTTATTTTTGCGCTTTATTTTTTACGTAATCTCGAATAAACTCAGAAAGGCAGAAAGTCCTTTTTCAGCGGTTTTCAATACATGAAATGATCCACATTTATTTATTGTGTGATAAAGCACAATTTATTTATTTGATATTTTATTATTTTTCATGTACTTCATTGAATTTCATATTATTTTATTATATTTACAGATTATATCGGGAATTTGGGTTTACAATTGTGTTGCGATTATAAACTATTACGTCTGACCAAAAATCAATTATCATAGACAGGTTATTTCGCAGCCACTTTCTTTTTTCAATATTAAACAAATTACTTTCAGCTTACTCTAACTCATCGGAGTACATCATAATAGATGTCGTCTTTGGGACTCATAATTAGTGCTGGTAATATTAATGAAAAATTAAATATTTTTAACTTCATTTTGACCATTTTGAGCTTTTTGATATTTATACGCCGCTCTGTCCAGTTAAAATTAAGCATTTTTCTGCTCCTTGGTTAACCTCGCGTATAAAGTTACTTATGGTCAAACGTAATATTGCAAAGCCTAAGTACAAAAAAAATCTTACCGACCCAAACTTGCAAAGGTACAAATCACCAGGGAAGCGAACAGTACTTGCAGAAATGCCCGGCGAGAAATCCATGTCTTATCGACAGTTAATATTAGCATTCCCGCAAAAACTTAGAAAATCCTGAACGCCGTGGGAAAAGGAGATCAGTGCACAAATGACTCTAACTTAAATAGCTGCACAGATGAAGACGTGCTGAGGTTTTTTTTACTTCTGTTAATTTATTGGATAATAGTACTATAATAAGTACTCTTCAATAATAATTGTTACTATTCATTTCTACAAATAAACCCTTCCTTTTTTCTTCTAATACATACACGGATGTACGCAAGCACGTGTTGGCTATCAAATCAGACGCTAATGGTTTTGATAACATTAGCCAATGCAAGATTCTTCCAACTCTTAATTCGATTTTCCCTATCGTCTGCGATATTTTAAACTACTCCCTTTTCCCGTAAGGAATATAACAAATTTCCTTGATGTTTGGCGTCATTGTGATCCCAGTCCCGAAAACGTCCAATTCAGCATCTTTCTTGATCATATCTAATGATCGTTCTATAACTATACTCCCTGTTATTTAACGCAGGCGTCTCGTAACTGCAACTATAAGCGTTTAAAAAAAATAATTCCGACTTGCACATAATTAGTACTTGGAGTAAATATTTTGGGCTCTGTATACACCCTTATAAGTCTTAGGTGTGTTTTTTGGTAACCCTAAACAGCTATCTGAATAATATTCTGAGAAAGTGAGAGAGTGTTAAAAATTTGGGAATCAGGATGGGCAGCGTATTTTTCTGATCGCCTCACGTATCGGAGCTTAGTCGTAAGATTTTCTATACCACAGGTACATAGGAAGATGGAAAAACCTCTTACCCTTAAAACTGAAATATCTCTGGCCCATGATTTCCTTCTATCTATCCTAGACTACGCTGATTTGTAGTACATAGATTTTTCTCAGCAAGTAATTAAAAAATTTGAACGACTGCAAAATCTCATAAGATATATGTTTGTGCTAAAGAAACATTACCATGTGTCTCAGTACCGCAGTCAACTAAAATTATTGTCAACTGAACATCGGTTTAATTTAAAAGCTCTGACTCTCCCCTTTACACCTTTTGTTCCTGAGGTGAGACACCCTACACACTCAAAATCGTCTATCTATTCGTTCCCATTGAAATTCCTTTATGCCACAAATGCTATTAATACTGGTAATTCCTTCACTTTTAAAACAGTAAATTTAAGATAGAACACGATCCCAGTCGATTGGGATATTTAAACGACATCTTAAATGACTTATATCTCTTCAATAATCGTTTTCGACACTTGAACAGTTTTTAACGTGAAGTTAATATAACCATATTAACCCCATATTAATTATAATAGCAATTGCAGCAAAAAAGGCAATTAAGTATTGCATTTATTAATATAATACACAATATAACTTCAGTTCATTGACTTCTCATTAAGTAATATATTCAGTCCAAACAAAGCAGTTTATTCTTTTTAAAAGCTTATAGCTATAAGCGAATCACTCTCGCAAAAGATAACATTAGTTTTTTTTAGTCCACATAGCCTTTACGTTTACAAAACTGAATGAGCAGAATGATCTCTATTAGTAATTTAAAACAATAATAAAAGAATGCAATTTTTCACTTTCGATTCTCTACTATATGTCTATATTTTTAGGTAGAGACCTAAAAATATAAATAAATATTCATTTAATATCGTCAAGATAGATCATTAAAATAAATTCGCAGCTCGGTTCATTAAAATGACTGAGCTTTCAAATAATCAGATTTTTATTTCTTATTATCCGTTTCCGTTTCACGAGAATATTTTGACCTACAACGATAAAACTAGTGAAATAATCTAGAATTTTGTATGCTAATAATTGTAAATATTGCACGTTGAGTGGCAACACCACTGTGTTTTGTCCTCCAGAGGGGAGGAATGACAATAATGATTTCCCGAGCTGGGATCGAACCCACAAGCATTAATATAGTCAGAAAATGTCACACTACACCATGTCAGCTTCAAGGAGTTGATCTTCTCTACCCATCCTATTAAGCTTGCATTATGCACAAAGAAGCTCTTTTTTTAATTAACCAAAGCCCAAGCTAAAGGTAAAGAATAATATATTTACAGTTGTTCAAGAAAACCTAGTTTCCAGTGACATTATTTAAGTTCTTTGAACTATATTATAATCACTTTAACCTCCATATAATGCTGTTGGCTTCTTTATTCAGAAGTAAAAATAGTAGACTACAAAGTGCATGCAACTGTATTTAGATTAAAACGTTTGTAGCGTGACACGAGCTTAATGAAATCTACATTTGATTTGTTTGCAAAGCTTTTATATCATTTTCTTTATAAATTTTTGAAATTCTATAGTTCAATGAAATCTTGGACTCGTCTACTGAGTATTGTGTATCAATTTCAGGATTTTAGGTCAACTGAAGGTCAACTTACGACTAGCTAAATTTTAAATAGCTTTTATCTGAACTTAATATAAACATAAATTTACTTTTATCGTAAAGTTTTTTTATTTGAACTATAAATTTTCATTTCTTTCAATTTTCGTAGTTGTAGGTCTATAGGAAATACCCGGTTTTGACTATAATATACATGACAGATAACGTTGATAAACTTAAGTTTTGCAAGCGTATACAGCCATTTTGTATTAAAATAAATACTAATATAAATTTGTAATTGTTTTTCTATGAAATACCTATAGATTATTACTTTTGGAATCTTTTTTCCTTTTTTTTATGTTGGAAGTTCTTATCTCGTGGCTAATTTTGTTATTATAGGTCAACTGAAGGTATCCTTTTAAATTTGACAACGTGTCGAATACCATACAAAATGTAGTAAATCTTTAATGATCTTAGGAATGCGTTGATTGAAAATAAGGTTGTACTTAATCTTTTTTGTGGTTTTAGGAAGGCTAGACAATATTTTTTTAGTAATATTAAATCTTATACCTCCAAAAGACTTCGAAATAAATAGTATTGACAGACGGACAGACAGGTATAAACGGAACCCTTCCCACTTGGTACATAGCCTTATCACTTTGTCCGTCCTTCTGTCCATTAATCAAGACTATTTATTTTAAGATTGCGTGTAGATATCGAGCTGAATTTAATGAAAAATAAAAATGTGAAAATTTATAATTACTTAAATTATTTCTAATTTATTTCATAGAAAAAAGAAAAAATAATCTTATAAACGTACAGTTGTTATTCATTTTCAAATTTCTCAATATTATTCGCCGCGTAACCAAAAACAACACTAACACTAGGTTCCCAAGTTCCCTCCGTCTACCCTGCTATGTGCGGCATACAGCGAAGCTGAGTGAGTGAGTGAGCATAATCAAAAACTATAGTGTATTGCGCGTACTAATTTAATATTTGTTAATCTACAATTATGAAATTTGGCTAAAGCTAGTACTTGCAATGCAGATTAATGTATTAAGCTATAATCTAAAGGTATTACAAACTAAAATTTTAACTAAAGATTTTTTTTCATTTAAGTACAAAATACTCGAGCATATTTTGTATGAGGTAACACAGTTGTAAGTGCTACATATACATCGTTGTTCTTAAAAGAAATAGGTATAACTAGAGTAAGTTTACCATATGAATATATATATATATATATATATATATATATATATATATATATATATATATATATATATATATATATATATATATATATATATATATATATATATATATATATATATATATATATATATATATATATATATATTGCTCTTTAAAAAAAACAAGAAAATAAACAAAATTTAAAGTAAGTTCAAAACGGTGGGCTAATCTCTTCCTGCCTACCTTCCAGCCAGACTGTTAAATATATAAGCATATTTAGAAGTTTCCGATTTTTTATATAAATTAAAACAATATTCTATTATTTTATAGTAGGTACCTTTCAATATTTTAGTCTTTGCGGCTTTGAATTTCGGATGATTTGCAACCATTTTGCTGATTATTATCAAAGGTCTCCCATAGGACGTGACTCTTGCTTATTTCAGAAATTGGGTCGCTCCTCCACTTTAGAGATAACATTTAAAAGCACTTTCAATTTTATCGATGAAATTTTTCGACAGGTTACGTTGATTTTATTATATTGACGTTTATCTTTATGCTATGCAAATAAGAAACTGCTTAAAACTAAAACTAACATAATGAAGTGATCTGAAAGTGTATCGGACACGTCATAAACTTAAAATCTGCTGCCGGTGTTATTGATATCCCTATAGCTGCGCATACCTTAATTACCTTATACATACATTCCTGGAGGCTTGTCATGGCACAATCGTGTATAGCGACTATAAACGTAACAGATTGTGGGTTCGATTCCCAATGGAGAATAAGAAATATTTAATATTTTCACTTCTTCTATCTTGTAACGAGACAAAGGGAAAAGCTATACATACATTAATGAACTAAAACTTTTGTAACTATAACTTTCTATAACATTAATCTTTATAATGAAATTTACATGGGTCCTATACAATTTAATTTGATACATTCGTGTCATAATTAGAATATGACACACTGTTTATTAAATTCATAAAATTTTCTTGATTTATTCGAAAAGATTAAGAACAAAGCATATTTTAGCAGGTGCAAAGTTTATAATTAACATTTTCCGCTCGAAAATATTTACAAGAAACGAGAAGACAATAAAATATGGCCCGACTTGTTATTATAGGGCTCTTTTGTAATTTACTTTAAACCAAATTCTTTAATGTATAATTATTTGAAATTGAACTCCTTCTAGAAATTTATATGAAGGTCCAAGGCTATCGCGGGGGGCGCGTGCAGGTATCAAGCTGTAACTAATATTATATGTTCAGGTCTACGGCGTAAATAGTTCATTCCTTTACAATATAAATCTATAGGGATGATCCCGTAGACCTAGAGTTAATGAAATATGGCAATATGTCAGAAATTACTTTACAAATAAAGGAGAAATCTAAAAGTAGATACAACAAGTACACTGAACGGCATTCCAAAGACCACAGACACAAATACTGTTGTCTTCACTTCCGGCCACCTTTCCGTTAACATAGCGGACCAATTACAAAAGTTATGGGCAGACTAGGTAAATGACTAGCAAATTGGCACATAGAGGTTAACCCCGACAAAAGCACTTGCTTTTACTTTCCTGTTCACAAAACAGACAGCACAACAGGTCATATGTTCGCCTATAAGAGAAAAATATTCCAAATGCCAGATATTCGATCACCTCGGCTGCCTGCTCGTATTAATTCTCTTTAAAAGCAAACTCTACCTCAGAAACATGGTCCAAGTCTATAAAATATGCCTTAGAGTTAACTTCTTTGCGTTTGCTTTAGAGTTTTTAGAGTGGATTGATGGATACATTCCAAGTCCCCACCGAATCCACTGGCGTTCAACACGTGCACATACGTCTCCCTTGGGGTCCCCGGATACTGGGTAAACGATAATGTTGATCTCATCACTAACGCGAACTTTTCAAAGTATTTGGCTACGCTGGTGTGGGCCAGTTTTTCTGTGGCTCAATCGCGCCTAGGAGCGAAAGATTTCGCTCTTTAAAATTTCAAAAGGGCATCAAGAGCTTAGAAGTATGGCTAGTTCAGACTGAGAGAAACTAAGTTCTACATTACAAGCAGTGTATGTTAGTCGCAGTCCAAGTCTTACAGGAGACGTCCCTGCAACACTGTGATCCCTATTGCTGATATCTTTTTTTTCGATAGCTACGGCTAAAGCTGACAACTCCCCAAGGCCTGACGCTTTAGAGGGCATTGTGTTGGATAGTATAATGGTCATCCGAAAAACAAAAGATGATAATCATTATGTTGTTAAATTAAAATATATATTACATGAGTTGTTATGTACATGTAGGTAACACATTTATAGAAATCACATTCAAATATATTTGTACAAATATTAAATAAAAATGGATAGCTAAAACTATGGCAGCTCTAATCACAGTTATTATTGGCATACATGTTTAAATCCTTTGGGGTTCGTGTTTTATACGTTAATGTTTAATTTATGAAATAAACACGCATAGCCACTAATCTCTTATGATGTAACTGAGCTATAATAGTTCTTCATCACATTAAACTAAACTTCTAATATGTATAAATCAATGTAAAATGACTTATTTCAAGGTAGATCATTATTTTTTGTATTTTTTGTAGTTTAGCTAGGAAAGTTATTCAGCACACGTTCCAGATCATCAATTTTAATATCAAAAATGGAAATGCTTATCACGGTCAATAACTTTTATTAAAGCGACATTTTATTTATTATTACAGTTAATCTAGATGTTCTATATTATAAAAAACATGTATTCTATTTTTCATTGATAAATGTTTTCCTCATGCTGTCTCTACACATTCCTGCATGCTGTCTCTACACTGTCTCTTGTGCATATCAATTACATGTTCATAGCATTCATTGTTATGCAGAAGATAGCACCGTGGTCGTCGTATACTCTGGCCGTGCAGGTCTTTCTTACTAAAACGTTGGATAGTGCCCAAATAAGCTTTTGTCTTCTGTTGAGGCATCCCCCAGAAATATATTTGTATACGCCATAAAGAAATATCTTTTTTGAATTAAACCTCCAGAAGCCTACAATTGATCATGTATAGGGTCCAAGTTTTAAACTCATATATTCTTTTTCTTTTTTGATTTAATCAATTTGACCGCATACAACTTAAAGCCGTGCCATTCATTGTGCGGATTCATATGAATTTCCGTCTCCATTCCAGAAAACTGGTATAGCCGACTTACGGCAGTGTTTGAGAATCGATAGGACATGGGTACCTTCAAACCTAAGGTGGTATATAGGAGCGGTAGGGTAGCGGTGATCACTCACTACTACTCATAAGTTGACTCTACGATCGTTTGTCTTGCCTTTTCCATAATAAAATAAAACAATTATATAAGAATAAGATATTTTTCCTTCTGCATAATAAATAAGCAGTTAATAAATCTCTAAATATATGATAAATCTCTAAATATAAACATCATAAAAACATATCTCTGAAATTAACGTCGTCTAAAAAATGAATCAGTATTTTTTTTTCAATTCCTACTTATTTATCATTGCCTTAGGGGTTGGGAAATACAAATCATATTTACAATATTGTTTCGTTAAGGTATTCATACAGGTCACATACCGAGCCCTACATCATTTGTACATAAAACTAACGTAAACAGTCTAATATAAAGTGAGTACACAAAATCATACTATTTCTGAATACTTAATCAATTAGTGCATATGATGATAAACTAAAGTAAACTTAGTAGCATTAACTTTCAATTTATACTTTAAGAATTCTTGAGCAATATAATACCTATTCCGATTTAAATGAACGAAGTTAAAATAGGGCGTTATAAAGTTAAAAGCAACCTCAAACGATATTCTGAATAGACATTTCATTCGAACTCTGCTTTGATACTTGTAGCGTGCTTGAAACGTGTCTCCTAATGAACGTCGACATAAATCCTGACAGATATTTTCATTTAAGTTTTGAAGATCATATTGCCTGTGTTGGAGGTACGCACGGTAATGAAAGGCATACCTGTACGTGACCCATTCGGAGGAACCATTTCGTGCCATACAGGCAAATATTAAAAAAGCTAACATATTTTATTATTTTAAGAAGTATATTAATTTATTTCATTGCCATAAATAATATTTTTGAATGTTATTTGATGGTTTAAATCAATGAAATACGTAGTAGAGTACATCTATACGATATATATATTTTCGATAATTCGGATTCTGTTTAACTATAATATAAATAATAATTTTAGGTTAATTTATTTAAAAATATTACTTCATAAATTCTTCAAGCGCCAAATATTAAAGATTTACAATCTTTAAATAATTTACACAATAACTTCAAGTGATCCGTTCCTATAAAGACGACATTCTTCATTCAGGTGGCTTCGGGCACATAAAGTACGAAGCTTTTAGTGTGATTATGTCGTCAAATCTTTTGCTTTCTGCTCGGCAGCGTTATTAGAAGTCATTCCAGTCCGTATTCTAAAAGAGCGAGAAATTGCGGTATAATGACGACATAACCATAGTGCTCATGACGCATAGACTCCACTCACTAGCTCTAGTCATAATGATTCTGGCTCTTACTCTCAAGATTATTAAAGCAAAGGTTAGAGATAAAATCATTTTAAATATTTTTTTAACTTTACGTCGTGGGCAGAAGGAACATGCGATCCTAGTATTAAGACTTTCTGTGCCGTTCCCCACTACCGCCGAATTCGAAGCATTGCCTGTTGAGAGTCGTCGCGCTTTGCCTTATTACCAGAGCGGAGAGATGAAAATGTAATAAATGTTTCATTTTCACTAGTAGGGATCGAACCTACTACATGTCGCGTTTGTTAGTCGCACGCTTCTGTCCATTTGCCACGATATATTTTCTACAGAAAAACAGACTCAACTGTAATACAAAATTCTGAGAAGGTCTAACTAATCATTTAACTGTCTGGGTCAGAAATGCAAAAGCGAATTATAACATTTTTACTTGCGTTCGTTTTGCATCGAAAGTAGAATTTTAATAGACCCACTGTTAACTACTGTTTTATTACTTGGAAATATAATGTGAAAAGTTAAAATGCCTCGCCGAAATTAAAAGCGAAAGACATTTTAGTACAATTGCTTTTATAGCAACGTAGGCGCTTGATGTCTCTTAATAAATTAAATTACGGTGCTAGAAGTAAAACAAAGCAGAGCAGCAATTTCTCAATGTTATTAAATTAATTCATTTAAAATAGTCTTGTTACGTTCATTATGATTTGACATTGAAATTAATTGAGTCAGTTTTTACTTGTGTCTATCCCAGTTGAAAATTTGTGTTAATAACGGTTAAATTCACATTACATATAAAAAAAATCTCTTAGTGTCAAAGTTCAAAAGTTCTTTAACTTATATTTAGTTACTTTTAAATAAAACTTAAAGATATTTATATTTATATATTTTATAAAGATGTTTATATTTATTTTCATTGATTATTTTGTGTGTTACAATATAAGAACACACAAGTAATTTCTGCCAATAACGCAACGCCACGTTCGTTTAAGAAAGATGTAAAGTAGTTTCTGCTTTACGTAAAAATGGAAAGTAGAATCTGTTGTTCATATTGATTATTTTTTTATGTATTACGAGAGACCGTTACCGGTGCTTTATATATCTAGGGAAAAAGGATACAATTGACGATGAAGTGAAAAATTAATATAAAATTGTATTGGCGAAGTTAAACTTATTTCATCATATTTTCTATAGAAATGAATATTCACCGAACATATCGATTTCCAGTAATCGGAGTCGGATATGTCATCCAATGTGTTTGGTATTAATTAGTGAAATAGCGTGAGTAATTCGAATGCAATCTGTGCAAATCGCAAAATGGCGGGGAGTTGTGGCGCCAAAGATACTAATCTAACATGGCGGGTCAACTGACCGCTGACCGCTGGAGCGTTTGCGTTTGCCATTACGTCATTATAATAAGTTATAAAAGTTTGCTAAATGTTACTAAAAGTAATTAAATTTGCTAAAAGTAATTAAATTTTAACTTTTCACCACAAAATAAAACTTGAATGTTTGTGTTATTTCGTTAGTAAACAAGAAAGAGAAGAGAAAAGGACAGGTTGAGATTTTTTCTTTGTTAATTTTTCTTAATTTAGTAAAAATGATGTATACCTTCGTTAATAAAATATTTTTTAGCTTTACGCTCTATCCGTCTCTCATAGTAGGATAGGTAAAAAAACTGGAGGCATAGTGTGTTGAGTGGCGAGCGAGAAATTTAAAATATTAAATGTTATATTTCTACGTATGGATGATCGAACTCAAAACCTCGCGTTCAGAGTCGCACGGGCCCTGCGCCACAATAGGCTACAATAAAATTATTAATACTTTAAAAATCTGCTAGTATATTTATTATGTATTTCATACATACCTCTCCGTATGTAATATGTTAACATCATAGGTTACTTAGTGTCGGCCGTACAGCGTCCCATGTTCGATCCAAAACATTCCCTGGCCCTGTCTAAGCAATAAACCTCGGTAATTACGGAATATCTTCGTACCTGAACTGTGTGCGAAACTATTTATTTAATCACTTTAACGAGAAAATATTGGACAAGCCTTACTGTGTAGCCATCATAATAGTTCGTAGGCAATTTATTGGACATCGTGCCCACCACATCGAATCATTTGTTCTTGATGCATCTTGATAGAACTTAAAATTATGTTACTTAAGCTGAAGTTCATTGCTATGGTGAATTATACCTGGATGTAAGGGGCTTGCCGTTTAGATCAACCAGTCGATATTAAAGGTCAAAAGGTCAGTTCTGGATGTTTTTGGTTAAGACCAGTAATGACACAATTGTAATTATAAACTCATAATGCTACATGGATTATTTGGGACGTTCTTGATAATATTTCTTAATTTATAATAGGTTTACATATTACCACATCAAGCTTTATATTCAGTTGATGTGATGTCAATGACAAGCTTGCTTAGACGATAATTGGTAGATTACTGAATAAGCATTGGATTATTCCAACTTCACTTTTTTTTATTTATACCAATAGGTCATAGGTATAAATAAAAAAAGTAAAGTGAAAATATAAATAAATATCGTTCCTCTCTAGGAAAGTAAAGAATGAAAAAATCAGTAGATTCTTAAAAAGAAGAATCTCAATAAATTCTTTTGTTATTTTTTTTATTAAATTAAGAACCTTTTATTCTACTACTTTCAATATAGGTTCGATGTCTACGAAGTTTTTCCCTAACGTATTCAAAATTCGGTACGAAAGTTGTTGGTAAAAATTGAAAATTCAAAAGCTTGGGGTTACAGAAAGTCTCTTCAAACTTTGGTCTGTACGTATGTGAATCGTTTTACATGTATTTAGCTACTCTAATGCGAAATTGAGCGTATATTACATATATGCTTACAGTTAGTTATGTAGAGGAATAGTGTGAGTTTTCGAGAGTTTTTATATTACGCGATATTGCACGTTAAGTGACAAATGCTAATGGGTAAAGTAAAATATTTTTTTTTTTACTTTTCTTTGCTTATGTTAATGCGTAACTGCACATACCATAAGTACTCTTACACCAAGGGTAAAACTAACCTTTTAAATAGCCTCAAAATTAATGAAATCCTTTACTATTCGCTTCCTTTTAGTTATAAATTACAATCACTTGCCTTTTTTTAGTTATTCGTAACTTTTTTGATGGAGATAGGTAGACATAAAAGCTTTTAGTACGGGTCAAATGTATTGTTGAATAATGTTATATTGAATTATATTTGTTTATTGTATAAACGAAAAATCCAACAATTTTAAATTTGTTTCACTTCTAAAACAGCAATTACCTCCAAGTAACATTAGTTAAAATATTAAAGTCATTTCCATTTTTATATAGCTTTGCCCTGTTATCGTGCAAGAAAAAGAAAAAAAAGTATATTAGAATATAATTTTAATTTGATAGTAATATAGCAGAGGTTCCTTCAGCGAGAGAAACTAAATATTTAGTTATATCTGCTTTGAAAGTGCATCATATTTTGTTCTACGGGAACGTGGGGGCATAATATTAAAATACTCTATTTTTAATAATATTTTATTCCCCCGATTGGAATCGAACCGACAACAGTTCTCATAAATTCCTAAAATCATTAAGGTTCAATATATTCAATATGGCCTTAGATATTTATAATCTCTACTTTAATAGTCGCATTGCTCGTCCTTACAAGGATAACGACGCCATGTACTGAGATTGTGGCCATGTTCTTTTTGATTTCGTTGAGATAACAGATTTCTATTACGAAGTTGTAAGTTACTATGTTTTTCATCTTTTCTTGTCTTTTGCTATCTATTTATAAAATATTGATTTGTCAAAGTTTAAATATTTAAAAATATATAAAACCATTTAAAAGCATTGCAACATCTGAATGTGTATCGTATCTTTAGTGACATCAAGAAAAATGTACTAAAACAGTTTGCCTCATTGAAATTGCGCTACCTATATAATTTTCTCGACATAATATTAAAGTTTTACTGATTAAAAAAGGGAGCAACACAAGTAGACATGAAGATTTTCACGTTGTCTAAATTTATGTACGGGTTGTTGATAAATATACTTATTATCTATCATATAACTATATTTATTTAAGTACTATAAGAAAAGCAGGAAGTCAGAAACTACCTATAGGAAAGCTAGTTACGAGCCTGTCAAAACTAAATTATCAGCATAGTGCGGCGTTGATAAATACTCCTTACTTAGTCTATTTTACTATTAAAGCGCTGAAAATACAATGCTGGTCTCAAAAAGCAACTAATATATTCTAGCGCTACATCGCTAAATAAAACTTGTGACTCTCGAACAGTGAACGCAGATCAAGTCAGTAAGTTGAAGTAGCAATATTGCTGTAATATTATTCTATTTTACGAAGCGATATGATAATGTTGTGTCTCATAACAATTTTATATTCTTTCGATATAAATAGAACTATGACAAAGTACCCAATTCACTGATACTTTTGTATACTGAAAGCTTATTTATTTGAATAAATTGCAAAAGTATAGATTTTTGTAGGTTATGGCAATGTTCTAATTGGATTTTTTGTGACATGCATTCTCCTATTGTGTTTTTTTTTATTTACCGTACAACCTCGTTCGTGTGTTCTCCATTCAACGCGACATTGACGAAGTGATTTTGTGCTCAGCTGGCCTGGCTCTTCGTACGCCATAACTAAATAACTGAATTTAACTGAATATTGATTTGATTGAATCAATTCTTTTATAATTTTTAATACTTAAAAAGTATTATTGATTGTTTATAATAATAAAAAATAAAATTACTTACAAATAGTTCAAATACAAATTACCACAAATTATTAAAATTAAGCAACTTCCGAACGCAAAGCAACGGTTCCGAAATCTTTTTGTGAGAGAAAACAAAGAGCAGATATTTTAAATAAGGAAGCAGGACCTCCGATCATGCTCTGGTAATTGGTTCGACTCATATTTGTAGATATATCTTTAGAAATGGTTATAAATGATAAGTACAAGCTTAACTAAACAGTTTTAAATTTCTCCCCTGCGGAACTCGAACCTCGGTTTTTTTTCTTTTCAGCTTTTCACTCATTTGTATAGCCGACAACAGTTCTCATAAATTCTTAAAATCATTAAGGTTCAATATATTCAATATGGCTTTAGATATTTATATTTATGGATCTTTGGTTGTCCGATTAATAAACATTTTTATTTTTATTTATTTTTTTATTTATTATATTTATAGCGCACATGGCAGGGTAGACAGAAGTAACTTGGCGACCTAGTGTTAAGGCACTCCGTTGCATTTCCCACTTTCCGCTGAATTCTACACATTGCGTGTTCAGCGGCAGATATTAATAATAATCTCTCCAAGTGGGGTCAAACCTGTCGGTGTTACAGTTACACGCCCCTACTACGCCGCGACAAGCCTCAACGCGTATATTATATACATAACGTCTTTTTTGTAGCATATATGTAATAGTTTTTTGTACAATTTAATGCAACTCTTTGCACTGATAACATTTTCATTAAAAATATTTGAAATAATTACATCATAAGTATAATTAATAAAGCAAAATAATGACCGCGGTGACTTACTCGTACATAAACAATATTTTTAAAATGTGATGCTGTGAAATTTATATTCCTTCCGTCTCGATGATTATATTATGGATGACCACTATTTCGTATAATTCATGAGCGTTTTATACTATATATTTATTCAATCACATTCTTGATATCTAAACGATTTCATAGTACTGTATTTTTATTGAAATTGTTTGTAAGTAAAGAATTTCGGGAAATTATGAGACTATTAAGGTAACAGGTAGAGGGTTCGACTGGAAGAGATTAAATATTAACCTGGTGTCTAAATAAAAATATCCTGTGAATTTCTTATTATATCAGCCAATGGAAATTATAAAGAATAATAAGGAAATAAATATATATTGGCTAATATTATTTCGTAGCTTCTGGTCGTTTTATTCATTTAGCATAAGCATTTTAATAATAATAAGCCAAAAGTAACTATTTTTTTTAGCTTCACGCTGTATCCCGCATGAGGCAGGGTAGGCAGAGGGAACCCGGGAACCTAGTGTTAAGACACTCCGTTTCACTCCCGTTCCCCAGTTTCTGCCGAATTTGAGGCATTGCGTGTTGAGTGGCAGAATTCAACGCCGCGCTTTGCCTTATTACCAGAGCGAAGAAATGAAACATTAAATATTTAAATTGTAAATATTAAATATTTTGTTTCCTCGACTGGGGATTGAACCCAGAACCTGTCGGTTATAGTCACACGCTTGTGCCGCTGTGCCACAACAGGCCTCAAGTATGGCCAAAAGTAACTATTTATTATGCATATAAAATAATTCAAACTTGATATTATTTATATAAGAAAGAAGAAGTGTGGATTGAGATGGCTTCCAACTTATTTTACTGCGGGATCGGCTTAACTCAACAAAATACAGTGTCGATTAATAATCAAAGTTTAAGAAACCAGCCACCATCAGCTTGTTTTTCACTATTTCATAGAAAGATAAAATAATACTCAATTGATAGTGTTACAACATTTTCTTTAGATACACCTGATATATGAGTTGAATGTACGTTACTTTTTTTCCCAATGCGTCCAAGTTTAATTATTTTTTACATTTAGAAATTCATTTTACTTAACCGATCGAATTATAAATACATTAGATTTAATCGATGAATATATACATATAAAATGTAAAGGTATTTCATAGTGTAATTTCAATTTGTTAACGTATAATATGCTAAGATATTAAACCTTAACAAATTGATCTCAACAACATAAAAATACCTCAGCGGACCAATATCTAGACGGGGATCTATTTATTTACTAAATAAATATTAAAATATATGAGTAAGAATATGCAACTAATTAAAATAAGGATGATGTTAAGACAAATATTCAAGTGTATATAAATACATATATATATATATATATATATATATATATATATATATATATATATATATATATATATATATATATATATATATATATATATATATATATATATATATATATATATATATATATATATATATATATGTATTTATATACACTTGAATATTTGTTTTATATATATATATATATATATATATATATATATATATATATATATATATATATATATATATATATATATATATATATATATATATTATGGCAGGAAATACCGTAACGAGCTCTTTACCATAACTATATACATACATTATAAAATTCAAGTTATCTTTGGACTTTTTAATTAACATCGACTAATTTTTAAGAAAATGGTGAAAATATTGCTATGGTAAAGTTTTTTATAGCACTTTCCAATGATCTAGTCCGTCAAGTATTAATTATGTAATGTAACACTAAAGCGCGTAAACCAGCGCGCGCAATAGTGAAAGCTTGGTTATCACGAGCATTGTTTGACTCTAATTGTCATACATGTATAGGAAGTTGCTTCGGGCCACGGGTAAATAAATATTTGATATTGATCAAGGAACATACACTGTATTTGTTTTCCATAATAAAACGTGTACTACATTGGATGGTGGTTGTGTTGTTACTACCAAATAAATATTTTAGCAAGTAAAATTAAAAGCTATAAGCTTAATATTTTCTTATGACCTTATTTATTTGATTCTCGTTGAAAAGTGTGCAGAGATAAATAACAGTGTGTGTGTTACTTTAAACAAACTTGTTGTTATATTTTAGATCAGTTATAACATAATTTTATTAGTTCGAAAAGTCTATAGTAGGGCATTTACACGGCAAATGTGACAGTTATGGATTCAATTTTCTCTTAGGGCAATGAGTTATTTTTATATTTTCGTTTTTATCATGGTGGAAATAATTTTACACTAAGTTTTCTCTATTTTCCCAACTTTGTGTGTCTTTTTTTATAAAATAATATTTCAATATATAAATAAAATTATTCTCTAGCATATTTACGAGAACGGTAAAATCAATCATACCAATGTATAATATAGAAATGGAATTCTCGACTGAGCATATTACAAATTTAACTTCAGATCAAGTAGCTACATTTTTTATCAAAACCTTTTTTTACGATCTCCGTTCGCTATAAACTTGAACGACTCGTCAGGTTTTTATTGTATATTTTGACTTTGGCCCAATTGATTACGGTTCAGGTATCTAAAATACAATGGAGGCCATAGCCAACGCTTGGTGAAGCAAAACAATCGCTTTAACTAAAGGATTCCTTCACATACTTAATTTTTCTTCTTCTCCTTTTTCATCGGACAAACTTCAACGGCAACGGTAACAGCAACGGCAAGTGATATTTATTAAAATATATCTATAACATCTTAATTTGGTATTTAAAATTAAAAAAAAAAGCTTAAGCTTGAGAGCTTGCCACGCTCAACTTTTCTGAGAACCTGTCTTCTAACCCGAAAAAGTATTTAAAGGTATACTTGGTATTATAAAAATAATGAGTCATTCATCATTTTAGTCGTTATAAAAGCTTTTGTACTTTTTTGAAAGGTGAAAATTATTTAAAGAATAATGTTGACTATTTCGTTTTCATTTAATTTAATATACATCTTAGTATTATTTGACATATGTCTATCTTAAACATTGAGATACGAAAAGAGAATGAATACTTAAGTCAAAAATAAAGTCTATTTATTTACTTAATACCATACTAGTGACCTGGCCGCGGATTTGTCCGTTGTTGACTTGAATTTGAACTACTTTCTTTTTCTAACAACATTATTACTTTTAAGACAATATATATATACACAGAAAACTAGAAATTCAGTTAAATGAATAAAAAGCTTGTAGCAATTTTGCTACAAGCTTTTTATTCATTCAAACTTAATATTTAAATTTCACTTTTTTTAACTGATTTAAATAAAACAAACGCTAAACGTTGAGGGAAACTTGACAAAATATAATATAAACTTAAAATATAATATAAAATAATTTAAAAATCGCTATTTATGGGTCCTATTACATTAATAAACAATCCCTATAAGTTTTTTGTACACCATTAAAAATGATCTTAAGTTTTAAAATACGGCACAAAATTTTACCTGTGTGTACTTTAATATAATATAAAACATTTTTGAATTTTATTTCGCAATCCTCAGTGCGGAGAGCGTAAAGATTTTGCATAATGATAATATTATAAATATTTTCATTGTAATATCTAAAAGAAATAACCATTTCATTATATATGTACTCGTACGTACACGCTTATTACATTTTGTTAAATTTGTTACGCCTAATTTACCTATTTCCATTATCCTTGTAGACGCTTCAGAGTAAGGATATAATTTAATCATCCTCATTAAAATTTTCACATCTTATTAACGTGATACGTTTAACGTCTCGTTATACTTTACACTACAGCTCGCGGCTAAAAATTAAGCCATCACCTAGATATAAAAAAAATGACTAATACGATTTCAAATTAATTACTTTGTATAAATTGCTATCTTATTTACTAATCTCATTCACATTGACCATATTATAAATATTATCATCTATATTAGATGTTATTGTGCTGTAAATGAGGAAATTAGTTCAAATATGTCTCTTAGAAACCTTAAAAGGGGCTGCGCAGATTCGGCTAGGCTTAATTTTTTTATTAAACTAATATTTATTCCTTTTTCTTAAATATTTTAGTGCCCTCAGTCTAAAATAGCACTAATAATATAACATATAAGTTTACATCTTGTTTCTGTTGGTTTGAACACTACACGTATCGTATCTAAATGGGCGAAAGAGGAAGAGTCTACTTATAGATAGATGTAGGTAATCTACCTTACATTACCTACATCACCCGCTTAAAAAACATCAGATGTATCACGTTACACGTAGACATTTAGTTTTGTTTTATTTAAATCGCTTCATAAATAATAAAAAGCACCAGCAATATATAATATTTCGTACAATTAAAGAACTACGAATTAGCTGAAACTTCAATGATAAAGGTCGTATAAATCCTATCAAATAATAATGTTCACAAAAGTAATTCACATAATTGAAATGATTGAATTGATTTATTTGAACTTAACACTCAAGTTCTAGCGGGCGAAGCTGTGAGCGAAGCGTATCACTAGTTTAGGTACTCAGGTACTGCATAAATATTAGCTTTCAATACAGAAAAAATATTAATTTAACTTTTATATTTAATTTTTTCATTATCATTATAATTTAAAACTATAATATGTATAAAAGATAAATTTTCTTCATAGTCCTTTTAAATAACATAATTGACATTGTTATTCCACATTCAAGATTAATTACCAGTTTTATATCAAGTCGTTATGTTGTTTACACTTTGAAATAATTTAATGTAATTAAAGCAGTGAGAGTATAAACATACTGTCTAATTATGTCACAGCGAGCTAGGTGTCATTTAACTTTCTCAAATGTATTACTCGTGAGCTGACATTATTAACAGAGAACAACACTTTACAATAGGCATTAAGTTTCTGAGTGTATAATATAAGTGGCTGCTGTCGCAATACTGTCATACGGAGTCTATCTGCTTAATTAATGAACAAAATTGAAGAATTGAAAATACATTTTATTATTTTGTGTGTTTATTTATACTTATAAAAGTGGGGAACGAAATGAAATGTCTTAACACAAGGCGTGTAGAAGAACGAAGACGAAAAATTATACATTATGGACTAGGTTATATGATATGTCCCCAACATTATGTTAATTGTTATCATTGTATTTTTCATATTTAACAAACTTGATTTATTATTATTATTATAATAAAATGTCTGTCAAGCGCAAGTAAGAGACGTCCACTGAGGATTCCGTACCAATTCAGGATTCAAATATTTTTATTTAAAATAAAAAGTTACAAGCTTCATTTTTTAACATCAAACAATTTACCAGCTAACACATGATTATAAATAAACAAAATAACTTTTATAGCTACAACGTGTAAAAGTTAAAAAACTTCAATTTCCTGGCGTATGCACTCATTTTGTATAAAATGAACTACAATTCTAAATTTACAATAGTTTTGTCTGTAATATATAAATATATAAATGTAATAAATCCTTTTTTCTTGAATTAGGTATATTGCGAGTCTTGCCAAAATTCATAATTTTAGATTTATAGAAAATGTCTAATAGGTTTTGAATATGCTGCATATTACATACTGAAAGTTGCATATTACATACTGAAAGTTTGCGGGCGTGGGCTAAACTATAAGAAATAATAATGATGTTGATATAGCTATAAAATATACAATTGTTATTCATATATTTTATAGCTTTATCAACAAAGTATGGCTCTGATGAGAACCATCATAGTAAATTTAAAGGAAATAAAAACTGAAGTACAAGGTGTTGCACGTCAGTTTTTATTTCTCCCTAAGAAGTAGGGGAAACCAACTACTAGTAAAAATAAAAACTTATTCTAAGAATTTACATTAAAAAAGAAACATTTATTTTTAACTAAAAGCTAACATCAAATAACATCCAAGTATATGTTTGATATTAATATTTGTTTTTACGTAGATACGTATTTCAGTTGATTTACAAAATTATAAAAACGTTATACCGACAGTTGAACGACTATTTAGTCTTAACGTAATTTTGTGAACTTCACACAAGACCCGTTTAAAGTTTCAGTTTATAGCGTTGTAAGTCAGAGATAGAAATGATGATATATACGACATTAATAATATAATTTATGAAAATAAGGTTTTTTTGTAATGCTAACTTGTAATGCTACCGTAAGCAGTTTTCAGCTTTGTAAATTGGCCAAAACCAACCAACAGACATCTCTTGCGAACACTTTCGGGTCTTGGTTCTCCTCAATAGCTTTTTTAATAGGATATCTTAGACATCTGCCTGATTAGTTGCTTACAATAACTAGCGTCTTTAGGCTTCTTTAATGTCACGTCTATGTTCCAAAAGTTGGAGTTTCTCGTTGGAGAGTCTCTCGTAATTTCCCACCATTTTGTTATTTAGATTGTCCACATCGCACATCTAAACTGTCCACAACGAACTTGATATATCTTGAGTTCAGTGCGTTTCGTATAAATGATCACTCCCTGTTTTGATGATACTGATCACAGAGATATCATTGACTTTGTGTCTATTCATCCTAACTCATGTAAATCTACTTTCGCTGTTGAGATTTTCGAAAGAAGGAATTCATTATCTAGCAGTCTTCCTTTTCCATGCAATCAAAGCACCTTTCAGCGTCTAGCGCTCTACTGCCCAAATCTGAATTGCCTTGCTCTCAACTAATCACCGCAACGCTTCTCCAATAATGCGTTCCCCCCATCCCCTCGAAACAAAATCTTTAAGTTTCTCTCTCTTCAACACAAAATTCTAGGTTACTTTCTGTAGTTGGCTTATACGCCCACGTTTAAGTTAATAAAAAAATAGGCAAATTAATTTAAACTTTGACTCAATTGGCTTGAGTGACTTTCAATACAATATCTTGATTTCTATGTAGTGAAGTAATTGAAGAGAGTGAGCGTCAAAAAATTATGAAACCGAGCTCGAAAGTCTGCTCTTTCTAAATATGTATATAAGTCAATATTGCAAAATCTGACACCTAGACCAATTTGCCTTTCCACATAAACAATAAAAAATATATCGCCGGCATCGTTTCAGTTATTTGAATATATTGAAAATACTTTTTATATATATTCAAATAACTAAAACGATGCCGGCGGATATATTTTTCGTATTATTCAACAAAGTTGTTCTCAGCTGGAGACGAGGTTCCAGTTACATTGTTGATCAATCATGCCTAGGAACGGGCAAATTCCGAAAGAGTTTTAATATCCAACCTAATAGCCTGAACTCGGGTCAAAATAAAAAAAAGGTTTTCCAGTATGAACGAAGTAAGCAAAGCAAGGTCCGTGTCTAAAAGATGACGAAGTTACGACTTCGTAGAATCTCCTTGTTATCACCCGTAAAAAAAATGACCACGCCTCTTTCAGAGCTATTCTAGTTCGAACTTCCATAAGCTCCGGTGATGTGTAAAATCCAAAATTAAAATATAAAAAAATCTCTGGTATAATATTAAAAGCGAAGTACCTAAGCAAGTTAAACTTTGGGATACGTATAATCAAAACTTATATAGCGTTGATTTAGAAAGTTTTAAACGCTATTGTGCCGTAAGTAATCGCCTTATACGAGTAGAGTAAACCACAAATTCGTAACAACTCGATACCAATTATGTTAACCTGTCATGGACGCAGCCTGTTTTGTATAATAATATTATTAGGTTTATATCTAAAAACACAACAGGTTGGCAGACATCCCTGTTATGTAAATCATTTATTTGTATATACTAGACTTGGTTAATTATATATGTGGGCAAGGGAAAATTGAATCCCAAGGGTTTACAAAAAATAGTTTTTTCATACTGCTTGTTAACAAAATAATAATAATAATAGCATAAAATAGCTATTTCTTAAACAGAATTTAGACACAAATAAGAGTAAGGTTGAAAGAAAATGCAAGTATTTTATATTTTCCCTGCTTTGTTTGTGGTTCTTTGTTTTCTACAAAAAGTCATTCAAAGAAATAATTATAGAATTGAAACAAATACATTTTTTACAAGTCCATATATTAAAATAAGCATTGTTTTATATAGGCACATAGTAACCTCATAATAGAGGAAATTTTTGCCGTAAGACCAATTTACAAAGTTAAACTTAGAAAGTATGGCGTCAAGTGACATTGCCCGTAAATTGTACAACTTCTCTTTCAGAGTAAATCGATGTACAGAACAAATTTAAGAGTCATTTTATGTTGTTCTATTAAGTCTCGAAAAGCTTATTAAAAGTATTTTTAGTTCATTTTAATCTAAAATTAGCTATTTCGACAATGCTCCAATTTGTGCTATATTCATGTCATCAACAATATATTTTTTTACTTCGGGTTTCTTATATATTCGTCTATATAAAAATAATAAATGTATCTTGAATATTTGTAACAAAGAATGAATTGTTAGTTATTTTGTTGCTAATTTATATATGTGAAAATAAAATATATATTAGTTAGTCAACATTTATTACAACGTTACTATATTTTATTAACTCACGTCTCAAGGATATACATAATATTTAAGCAGTACAAGACTAATGTTGTGTTAGTTGATAAAAACCAAAGCTTAAATTAATAGCACCTCTACTTTTTATACTCATCATTCTACTTGCCTAATAGAAATAAATAAAATATAAACAAGAATTTCACGTTAAAACTTCGCTGCCAGCATAACTTTGTTGGCACCTATAACAAAACAATATTGACAGCGTATCAGCTATCTAATATGAAACTGAATACGACGTCGAATATCTATTTTCCTTATAGTATTTGGATTTCATCCTTTCATTATCTACGTATTTCTTCTTGAAATACTAAACTTGATGGAATCTGAGAAACAAAACTGGTCGGAGGTTATTAGGCAGTTAGTGGAATATGTATGTATGCATGTACTTGAGCTCGTATCAACGTGCAGGTAACTAGCCCTATGCTATTGCGTGAACGCAAGTGAGATGGTTCGAAAGACATTTATAAAGCACGATGATATATTCCCAGGTACGGATGATATATTATTAGAAAAAAAAATCAGATTTATACGTTTTTAATCTATGAAAAAACAGGACGAGTAGTACGACGACTTGTATTCTTTTTAAATATGGTTTTTTTTATTTAAAATTTTCATTTCCGTTAAATAAAAAAAAAACGACAGACTATTGATTATTCACTTACTAATCTTTTTATGATCTATTTTGTTTATTAAAATAAATATGTTATTGGGGAACAACGAATAAACAACACTTAGGTATAGGAAAAACTTAAGAAATTTGTAGTTATGTACAGTAAAATTAAACATAGTTAAACTGATAAAAAAACAAGTCCTTCAGCCACAATTAAATAAATTAAAAGTTCTAAAAATGTACACAATGCTAACTCATTTTTTCTTAGTAAATATGTATTACATTAGTCCCAGAAATTAGTTACGAAGGTAGGGAATATTTTTAAGTTTATTTATTATTTTTTATTTGCTTTTTAATTATATTACAATTTAATATCATATAATATCTTCTGTCTTGTTATTTTGCTGTTGTGCATTATTAACATCCTAAAATATTTAACATGAAAAAAAAATATATATTATACACTGCAGGTATAAATTTCTTTGTCCTTGGAAATAACCTCTGAGAACCGATCCCACCATTGCAATAAGGAAATTGTTGTAGCACGAAAATCAGCACTACATAAGTGGAGCTCAGGTAAAACTTCTTTTAGTGTTAAAATGTTGCTGGTATTGTTTAGTGTTTACAAAATAGAGATAAATTTATAATTTCTATATGAGATGTTGCGGCGATTAATTCTGTCACTCAGCTATCCCAGGTTGCTTCTGCTTATTCTGCTGTGTGTAAGGATATAGTGTAAAGCTAACAGAATCTATATATATGACTAAATAAGAAAATACATGTAGAGAATATTAAATTTAGATACTGCGTTATTTACATAGTTTTTTATAGACTCCATTTATATTTTCAATTTGCTTCTGAAATTATTTTTATTTTATGTATTTATTAACATGATAAATACATAAATTTATTAGCAGTTGAATAAAGTTGAACTGTACTTCTTTATGGAATTACTTTTGAAATTGGCAGAATATTTATTTTTTAAGATAAAAACGTTTTGTTTACGTCTGCTCTAATTAAATAGCGAAAAATAGAATAAAATTAAATGATCAATGACGAATGACAATAATAATCTGATACTAAATATTACAAAACCGCTTCAAAACATTTACAGTAAAATAACAGCAGATAATAAATATAATAAAATATTCTTCTTATTATTATACAACTTATATAACAATATTCACCTGTATCCGAGAGATACACAGACAATATTCACGGTAGCTAATGTGTCTGCGGCGTCCATTAACGCATTATATCGGCATGGTTATGGCAGCAAAATCGTTAGTGTCCTCTTCAATTGAATTAAATTGTTATTATATAACTGTTCACAGGTTCACTGCAATCCAGTGTTATTATGTTTATTTTATATTGCTACTCTCTCCTCTAGCGTAGATAGAACGTAAAATCATACATATTAGATGAAATCTGTCTCGTTATTAATTTATAACAAGCTTGTTTTTTTTAATTGATTAGTTTTGTTACGATTAAAATGAAACTGGAATACATATCTTTGTTATTTATTGGAACCAGTAGGTTCCACTAGGTTTTATCCCACAAAATTTTGTTTTCTCCGTGGGTTTACGTAATGAAAAATTTGCTACAAAACGTCATTAGAGTAAAAAGACAAATTTTGTCGTAGAGAAATTAGATGATTATAGAAGAAAAAGATATTCGAGTTTTATTTTATTTTCTTTCTTTTCTATTTTTTTCTTTTTTATGTGTGTTTTTTAAAGATATTATCCTAAAAACATGATTTATAAATGATTTATAAACATGATTAACGATTTCATAAATGATAACACACCTTGGGAATAAAATGCTCGCTCCAGGCTATTTCAAATGTATCATTGTCACAATTGATTATATGATGTAAAATTTGATTAAAAAAAAAAAGACATGTCCCGCTGAGTTTCTTTCACCGGTTCTTCTCAGGTCTGAGGCAGTAACTTTAGTGAACTGGTGGTAAATTGTTTGACGTTCAAAAAACGAACCTTGTAACTTCTTATTTTGAATAAAAATATATGAATTTGAATTTGAATTTACAAAAGAAACATTGACCAAAGCTTGGTCAATAAATTAAATAAGCATACCTATATAACAAAGTCTGTAAAAATGAAAATTGTTTAAAACTGTACTACCTTTTTGTCCTTTACTAAGGCTTCCAACGCTTAACTTTAAAGGACAATAGATAAGGTTGCCGGAAGTTAAGTACTCGGTCGGTGACACAGTGAAGAAATCTAATAGTCCTTTGATCTCCTCGTCCCTGTGTGTGAAAGACTTTTGAATAGATCGTATATACATATGTATGTATTATTTGCTTAGAACAGATAAGTAATTAACCTTTATATATATTTTGTTTCATTGATACATTTTATTCTCATGTTCTGAACATGCATATCGAGATATTAATATTAATTGTCTTTTTTTATCACAATAGATGAAATATTTGTTCCTGATTCAGTCAGTAAAAGTCTTTTTTCAGTAGGAGTGATACCATATCCAATTATGAAATTGAAATAACAATGCAAATGAGTTGATTGCATTGAAGACGATTGCGATGTAAATTTTGTCAATACGACGTTCTTATATTAAATTTGTTAAATGTTCGAGACTCACAAGGTTTCTCGCGGGGGCATGAGGGACCAATCGCAATTACCAAGACTAATAATCTAAAACTAACTAACTAACTAACTTTTCTGCGTCTTGGTGTTTCCCGTATGGCAAGTAAACATGGCAGTGTAGACAGACAACTTGGGAGCCTAGTGTTAAGAAACATCCGTTTCCCACTTTCCGCCGAATTTGATGCATTGCATGTTGAGTGGCGGAGCTCAACGCTGCAATGCCCTTTATTTCGACAAAACTGCTTACTATTTAATACTGTACAACACCGACAAACCAACGTTACAAAACCGTTTACTGTTTGTGAACAAAATTAAAAACGTGTATCCCTGTAAACACTATATTTAATTTAAATTATTTTATTCTATCCCAGCTCTGGTAGTTAAAGTGCGGAATAGAGTTCCACCATTTAACACATCAAGAATAAACATAAATTGTATAATAAATTAGTTTTAATAATAGGTAAAAGACAAAACAAAGTATAAAAAGATAAATTAATATCAATGCAAAATGCAATAATTGGAAAGGCTATCGTATATTAATAGAAATATAAAAAAGTTATAAGAGTTACAAGGTCTGCACTACAGGTCATGGCCGGTGCAAGCTCAATTGAAACGGCTGAGCAAACAAGCGTATTGGAGTCGGAGAGCCCTCGGAAGACGCCTTGAGTCATCTTTTCAGTTAGTAGATTGTATATGACGAAAAGGCTTTTGATGTTCTTATATCATAGTTCATTGATCAAGAAATGTTTTATTTATTTTTTTCTTAAATCCCACTTTTTCGTATTCAACAACTCCTCTAGGTATTATTATCACGCAAAAGAGTTCCATTGATTCAAAAAGGAAATGCAAGCCAATGTGCACAATAGATGATTACACTGGATGATATATTGTTTTCATTTCGATTAGCTTGCGTCAGACCTTCACTATTACAATAGTTACATCTACTTTGTACAACCGTTGGTAGGAGCGGAACGGATTATTTATTTAGCAGAAGCACATCTTGACCTTTAAATATCAAGATAAGTAGAATACTCACTATGTAGATTTCTTATAAGAGGGAGTTGAAATGAGACATCTAATGTATTTTAACTTCAGTATTTTTTTCAAATAACAGGGCTGGCCAAGAAAACTTAGCCTTAAGACACTCTGGTCTCAATTTCTGCCTATTTTTAGAGGCATTACGAGTATTGTGATGGGACATAATGCTGCCCACCCTCAAATCTAAGTTACATTAATAATTTAATTCTATATTATTAGTACATGTTTATTTATTAAGTTTGCTGTATGATTTCAATAGTTCTGGATTTATATCTGCCTAATAGCGATAAAAAATTCGTAGTTCTCGTTAAATATAATGTTAAGATAAAAATTATATTTTCTTATAATAGGTATTAATTGTGTATATAAACAATATTGTATTTAATATATACGATAAGTAAATTAGATATAATAATAGAACAAAAAAGGATATGGACCAAGTGTCTGTAGTGCAATAGATAATATATAAAAAGAAATGTTGCCCACTAAAAGATACAAAAATATTAATATGATAAAATATTTAACAAAAGTATAAATGTAAAAAAAAAACCTGCATTATTATAGTTATTTTATTTGAAATAGATTCTCAAGACACAGGTTGACAATCAAGCCCGCAATCTAACCAGTGATCACCCGCGGGGCTGTCAGCTGATTGCAATAAGCTAAATTCTACATCGACATGGTTCGTTTCAATTGAACAATAATTTATTTATCGCTTAATCAATTACTGATTTAATATTACAAAGTTTTAATGAGGAATATATGTTTTTAATGCCACGTTTGGTATATGTATGTATTTTAAATTCACACTTGATATTTACATTTGTATATTTTTTTATTAGTTTGGCCAGCCTAATATACAAGTACGATGTAGGTTCTTAAGAGCGTAGTATTTTTTTACGGACAAGACACGGCAAACGAGCGTACGAGTCACCTGATGGTAAGTGATCATCATCGCCCATGGCCCCGTGTAATTCAGGCCCAGAGGAGCTACAGGAGCGTTGCCGGCTTTTAAGGTGAACGGGCACATGGGCCTGGCATTACCCAATGCGAAACGCCGAAGCCGAAGCCACTACTTAACGCCTGTTTTAAATGCCGGGGGTGGTAACGATCCGGTCGAGTCTGCCTATGCGTGTTGCCATTGCTGACAACGTGACTCTCCCACACGTACTTTAGTCGCCTCTTACGACACTATCAGTACCAGGGTGATCCTATTCTAAGCCGGAATCGCACGGCTCTTATACAAAATTATAGCAAAAAAACAGCACGTTAAATACCACCAAACTTATTCGATTTGTCATCATTATCTTTTATTGTATTCGTAAATTTTGATCACAACATTCGTAACACCTCTTTACATCAAAATGTATTATTGTAGTTGTTCCTAAGCAATATATTTCAGCTATCTTCAACTTCAAAACACATTAAACTAAAGCTAACTTCAACTTAATATAACACCTTTGTCGAACAATAGTCATCTAAGGTAAATTTCTCAAGTCGCTTATTTCTATTAAGGTTGCCTACGCTTTACAAAACTTATGTGAGGACTTAAAATTGAATATTTTAAGTTCGTGAGTCACTTAGGCTTAAGTTAACAAATAAGCATTTTTTGTATTTAAGTTAAAATTTTTTGAATTTTTATTCTAATTGTATTTGAAATTTTTATTCTCTTAATTTTATTATTTAATTGAAAATTATTATATATTAGCATACTTTAACGTTATTTTATTCCGTTTGTTTATAAATCTTCTTACTATATAAACAATATAACTTTTTTAAATGTAAAAGTGACTACGTTTAGAGAGACAAATTTAACCTTGGGTATAAATCAGAGGTATAAATTATGTAAATTTAACATTGATGTGTGCTTGGAATTAAAAAAAGCGACACCCAATTGTTATTTTATACAAGTTTTCCTTGTTACGGTTATTTGTATGCTTAGCGAGGGTCATTCATATCATTTTATTGTATTTACCTACACAATAAAAATAAGTCTCAAATATCTATAAAGATAACCTCGTATACGCACATGACCTTTCAAAATATTTTTTGAAACGTTATTCATTCCATTAACGTCGTGTAATGTACACAACACTTTTTTATATGAAAATGTTATTATTTTAATAATTTCTGTCAAAATTGCAATTAAAATATTATTTATATCTATTTCTACCAATCGCTATTTAAGGCTATACAATTAAGTCAATGTCATTTGACCATGTAATAATTCTTCTAAACAAATAACTAAACGTGTCACTCAAATATGTCATAAGTCAAATATATGTCGACGACGATATATAGAAGTAGAAGCTACATAGTTACATTTATTTTCAATGTATTTTTTTTACTTAATCTAAATAAACGAACACGCCATGTCACGATACGTGCGGCGTCAATAAGTGGGTGAGTGGTCCAGCTTCTTTCAGGGAATTTATTTTTTTATTGCTTTTTAGAAAGAGAATAGTTTCGCCTATCCTGGTGTATGCAGTAGGTATATATATATATATATATATATATATATATATATATATATATATATATATATATATATATATATATATATATATATATATATATATATATATATATATATATTATATATATATATATATATATATATATATATATATATATATATATATATATATATATATATATATATATATATATATATATATATATATATATATATATATATATATATATATATATATATATATATATATATATATATATATATATATATATATATATATATATATATATATATATATATATATACTAATAGTATAAATACCAATAATATATTTGTATATAAAATTAATGATTATTCCGCTTATTACTTCGTATTTAGGGGGAGATTTTAAATAATATATAAGAATAAAAGTTTTTTCTGTAATTTGTGATACAAATATTTCAAAATTTACAAAAACATAATTTTAATATAAGTGTCTACAATACTAAGAGTATAGTAATATACATACAATACAAATACATGGCGCCAGTGTCAAGACGAAAACATTAAGCAACGTTTGACTATCGCAACACATTAGTGATGTAGCGTAATAAAACGTATATAAAATCTGTATAAAAATATTATAAAATTAAGGTACATCCTTTTTGCATTTCATCTACCCAGATGGATATCGATTTATTTTTGGTTTTGTAGAACAATAAAACCTTTATTTAACTTAACTAATGAATAGAAATTCACGATATTTGGCATAGTAGTAACTTAAATGCAAGCAACGTAACTTATAGGATGGTTTCCATCCTGTTGTTCGATGCAGTTTTCCTTTTATTTGTCTAAGTATTTAAAGATTATTACTAAATTAAAGATGGTTTAATGTAGTAAATTATCTCTATATAATTCATTTTTACGGATATCAAAGACTTAAAATACGTGAACGGAGTCACCATCATCGAACTGATATAATATTATATTAAGCGTTGTAATGAATAAACTGTAGCATTTGGCTTTTCAATATGATAATAAATGTAGAATAAAAAGTCAATACTTTTTATTCTACATATTTTTCATGCTTTATTTTTTACAATGAACACCAATGTGTTCATTGTAAAAAATAAAGCATGAAAAATATGTTTGTTCAAATTGGTTTAAAATAAAATATCCAAAAGAAATAACTTATTGCTATAGGGGTAAAAATAAGTCCCTATGTAACTTGCTTATTATTTATTATCTTTAAGTATGTTTGTGCACAAACAAAATGCTTCAATAATTTAAAAAGATATAATATTTTCAAAATTATAAACGAATTCACAAAATAAAAGATGTCGCTATTTAACCAAAATTTGTATATTAGATAGGTAAAAAATAATAACTAAAACAAATAAATGACGTAAAATATGTTAAGTATTTCAATACAAGTGTTCTCAACTCACCTATTTGTGTTATTTTATATTTTTAAAACAATCAAAATTATTTGACACAAAGTAGTCAAAATGTTCTTATTAATTATACTTATTACACATAAGAGCGTTACGAACACATGTTAGTTCACGATCAACGCAATATAAAAAAATATTCTATGAAATAAATAGTTAAAACGGGCAAAACCGTGGACTTTAAGATAGTATTAAATGTAAATGTTAAAATTTATGACAGTAAAATGAAATGGCAAAAAATGCTCTTAATATAAACAGTATAATCATTTTACAAGACTACTAAAGTATGAACCTATTGTTATAAACGAGAACTAGTAGTGAATGTATTAAAATGAGCTATTTATCGACTTGTTTAGTTCTCTGCACTGCCCTACAATTCATATTGCATGTCCAGTATCGCACCGCCCACGGCGAACTAGCTCGTTGGATCCGAATACTTTATTTACTAAACAACAAGCATTGTGTCTTCAGTGAGAAATATATGAGACGTAATTAGTTTTCAATAAAAAATATGTTATAAGCAATAATTCATACGTTGATTAGTAATGCCTGGAAAAAGATTATCATGCAAAAAATACAGTCTTTATATGTAAAAGGTACATAGAAACCAATAAAATATATCTACGAACGTTTGAGTTCAAGAAGAAATATAAATCTCACACTATTTTAGAGGCTTGAACTTATTGAGATCTCTTTTTGGTATTCGACTTATTCAGTTCACGTAATGGGGCAATCTGTGACGTTTTGCCTGTAATAATTATTAAAGAACTTAATATATTACATCTGTATTGAAAATTGTTAATAGTTATTATATTTGTGTTTTGCATATATTTTTTTAAGAACAACATCGTGAGAAAAGAAACTATATTGTAAAATCTTAATGCCTTTCTTTCACTGACCGTGTCATATGAGCCTTAGTACGTAGTAAGTGTTAGTAGTAGCATCGTATATCATTACCATCCAGAGCTCCAACCATTAACATCGCTTCGTGTTGCCGTTGCGTGACTCCAAACATTTTGTAAATCCCACTAGTGCTGTTCATAGAGTATTCTTGACAAAAACAGCAGTGGGATGATTTTTCTAAATCCAACTTAATATAAACAAATCATTATTTGAACGATATATATTTTTAAAATATCAAAATAAATATTCGTTCAGGTATATAAATAATTTTACCAAGAAAGTACATCATGATATATCTGATAAATTACATCTGTAATTAGGTAATTCGACAAAGGAGAAATATATATATTTCAAAATATTTTGAACTTATCAGGATCAGATATATGAAGTACTTACGTATACTTCATTTTCAATTACAAAATGACATTTTTTTTATATTTACGTGTAATGTTTGGTAAGTAGAAATCGTAAAGTCCATTCATTCCCCGCTGAATGATAATTAGTAAAGTATAGTAGCTACGGCATGTTTGTATCATACATGCCGTATTGCCCGATGGCTTTCAAAGAAAAATACCCACCATCAGTCATCTAATCAGTTTTATCTGAAGAAGAGTTTTAGAATAGTACTAAATTAAAAAGAATACTTAATAATGTTCAGAAATTCAACGGGACTTAATAACCTACAGAAGTTTAAAATTGGCTCTTTTTTCTTATGTCATGTTCACTACTATTCTATTCTATGATACGTACACCCTAGAGATAACACGAGACCTGCAACATTAGTACAGTTTGTTAATTAAAAGATTGCCGACGCTCATTTAGATTTGTTTGGTCGTATTGTCACGACTAATTGTCATTTACCGCTTCTACAGATTGATACATTTGTTCGAATCCACGCCGAAAAATTTGGTAAATATTTATTTATGTACACTAAATATTTACGTATGCATGTTATAGATATGTACATTTTAATTTGTATTAAACTTAAATTACTTTTACTAAGATCTGATTTATTATTCATAATTATTTTAATTTTAACATAATAAGTGGTATACAAATTGTAAAAACTTTCTTATTGCTTGTGTTGTGTATATTGAGTATTCATCTTAAGTTGTTGAGTGAAAGGAATGTATAAAAAATACATTGAGAGTTGTGACTGAAGAAAATAAGTTTATTTTTAAAAAAATATTATCTATCTGGAGTTTCGAACCTATAATCAGCATTTGCAATCGCAAAATGCACCGTTACCTTAGGTTATATATACAAATTAAGATAAAATATGTATAGAAATAATATAAATAGAGTAAGATAAAATATTCTATTCTTTATGATTCAGTCTCGAGTTCTTTTTCCATAATCGTACTCAAGTACCAAAGTGGTAGTTGCGTGTATTTTGCAAAATAAGAGAATATTGACCCTTGCACGTTTCAAACGTAATTACTGGTAAGTAATTGCACTTCTATTTAAGGTACAGAGCCAATTTGTTTTACTAGTTACAGTAAATATTTTTGTCAAAAACGAGTCTATAAATATAATATATTAATGTATTAGGCGTTGCTAATATGGTAGTGTTGATTTTAAAGTATGTTTTAAATTACGTCAGTGCAACGATTTAACTATATTATGAGTACCTATAAAAATATATATTTCTTTATCACCTTGCATTAATAATATTTAAATTATGAATAATTATACAGTCTGAGATTCTTCAATCAATTCAAAATTTCGTATAATTATACTATGGTATTATGATTTTCTCAGTTTTATACTAACTAAATAATTAATCAAGTTTAGTAAATACAGCTTAGCATTTAGCTGGTTACAATATAACTAAAAATGTACTTCGCCTTTTTACGTCTATTATCACAAATGAACAGAAAACTACTTTTTTTATGGAAAAGATGCCAAGCGAGCGTACGGGTCACCTGATGGTAAGTGATCACCGTCGCCCACGACCCCGAGTAACTCCAGAGGAGCTACAGGAAGCGTTGCCGTCCTTTAATGTGGAAGGGGCACCGGGGCCCGGCATTACCTAATGCGAAACGCAGTGGCCAAAGCCACTACTTAACGCCAGTCTTAAATGCCGGGGGTGGTAATGATCCGGTCGAGTCTGCCCATGCGTGTTGCCATTACTAGCAACGTGACTCTACCACACGCACTTTAGTCGCCTCTTACGACACCATCAGTACCAGGGTGATCCTATTCTAAGCCGGAATCACACGGCTCCACATGTGTGGAGTAAGTAAAATAAATATATTTCTTAATATGAATTACACTATCAACTGTTAGAAGCTAAATAGTCCGTATGTCTGTCCTTATAAATGTCATAAAAATATTTGAAGAATGTTAATAAAAAAGATACAACGTAATTAACACAAATGTTTTCTTATCGAGGACGTTTCTAGTTTTATGTTTAATATAGACAACAACGTGATAAGATTGTTGTATTTCATAACCTAACAGTTACAGTAACTAAACTTATTACTCGATATATCTAGATTACGATTCCTATATAGATATCCTATATATGTAGTTACAAAGATATAGCCAAAATAAATTATTATAACATAGCCTAACTTTATTTTTATATATATTATATACTCAGCTTCATGCTATATCCCGCACATGGCAGGGTAGGCAGAGGGAACATGGAAACCTAGTGTTAAGACACTCCGTTCCACAGCCGTAACCCACTGCCCGCCGAATTTTGACGCATAGCGTGTTGAGTGGCAGAACTCAACGCCGCGCTTTGCTTTATTACCAGAGCGAAGAAAAAAAATATTAAATATTTTGAAAATGTTATATTGAAAATATGAAATATTTCATTTCCTCGACTTGGGATCGAACCCAGAACCTGTCGGTTACAGTCACACGCTTGTGCCATTGCGCCACGACAGGCCTCAAATATATTTTAATATTTTAACGTGAAACATATAATACATATGCAGTTAGTTAAATAATAGCGACGACTCGATTCCATTGGATTTTATTACAGATACTTTTAAAGGGTTGTATTCATAAATACCGAAAAGGTAAGTTAAGCAACGATACCTCATAGATCTAATTTCTACCTCCGACTATTGCTAGCCAAGCTACCTAAAACTGTGTACTTATGTATGTAGCTCGGCTGGCTAATATCACTAAAATCACGAAAAGAGCGGAACGCTTCCCTCAACTATCTATATGAATAGTTGAGCGAAGGCAGAACTTAATCAAGTAGGACTAAGGTTTTCTTAGCACTTCGCTTCGTTTTATGCTAAATACAACAAAGAGATTTTTGTACAAAAAAACAAGAATTGATATACTACTATTTTTTAGAAATTTGAACGTAACGTGATTTCAAGCCGCACCTCTTTGAATCGTAATACGTTCAAATTTCTATGATTTCTAAAAAAAAATCATTCCTAAGTGAGGAATATCACTTTCAATAAGGAATTAGTATAATTGCTTGTACGATAGTAATATACAAAAATATATCAACGAGGTGCTCGAAGCCGCGTTGGGTAATTACATCGTAATGCGGCCATAAATTTGGAGTGCCGTAATACACACTACTATAAATATTACCGAAAGTGGTGATTTACCAGACACTCGGCGGTTAAAAAAACAACCAGTAATGGACCATTAACACCGTGACCGTTTAAAAGTTTTGTATCTTTATATTTGAAAATCATAAGTGACCTTAAAGTAACTATATAGATATATAGTATATATACTTGTTTAATGAAATGTTAATTAAGGTCGTTGCTATTTTACGATAATAATTGAAAATTATTAATTAATTTAATTTTTATCCGGAGTGGATAATACGACTTTAAATATGTCAATATTTAATACATGGCACTAACTTTAGGTAAAGTCTCTACACGAAAGCTAGATAGAAACGTATGGCGTAGTCGGTGAGATCGCTTGGACCGTTTCCAAGAGGCGTGGGTTGATATCTCGCTACGTTCATAATATTTGTACGTTTTTTTTAATTAATATAATTTGTAATTTAAGCATTACTATACGAACTGAATATTACAGCCAGAAGTATATGTAATACTAATTAATACGCAAACTTTTAGGGGATTTGTACATTCATTTAAATGCACAAGCGTGTGACTGTAAACGACAGGTTGTGGGTTCGATCCCCTCTCGAAGAAATGAAACATTTCATATTAGAAAAATAAAATATTTAATGTTTTCATTTCTTCGCTCCGATAACAAGGCAAAGCGCAACGTTGGGCTCTGCCACTCAACACGCAATGCCTCAAATTCGGCGGAAAGTGGGTAACGGAACTGGAACGGAGTGTCTTAATACTACCAAGTTGCCTATGCCAGGTGCGGTACTATAAGCACACACCCGAAGCTTAACATCTTAAATTTGTAGGTATATATATTCGAAGTTATGTGAAAGCTTTCCAATATTTCGACACTGCGTCACTCACTGATTGATCATCAAACTAGAACTAATACTCCACATAGACTTAGAGCTGAATTGATATAGGCTAGAATTAAATGCCTGTATACCTAAAGGAACAACTATTAAATGTAGCAACCTGTGAGTGTGTAAGTACCTGGTGATCCTGTTTGTTAAAGAAATATTTTTTTGTATGAAAAGAAATAAAATCTCTAGATAAAGCCAAACCAAGTTTAAGGTTCTTTATGAAAGAATGTTTCAATTCGATCGACGATTGCGTCGATATTACGTTTTTTTTTTCATTAATATAGTAAAATTGTATGTGACTTTCATTGAAATGTGTAAATTGACACGCTTATGCATTACGTCACGTAAAATTTAACTATATTAATAAAGAGCATTGTGCTAAACGGAGTGTCTTAATATTAGGTTTCCAGGTTAACACTGGCGTCAAGGTAAAAAAATAAAAAATATTACAGTAATAAATTAATAAGTGGAAATTATGCTTGATAATGTTAAAAAATAGTGATGATAGAACCAAAAACAATGATTTTTAAAATTTTTAACTGTTTGTCTTCGCGTTTGTGCACCTTTATTACGGAAACTGCGAAACTGACCTAAATAGAGTTTTCACTATTGTATTTTGAAAACTTCCTTTAAAAATTTAGCGTTTGTTTAATTTTAATTTACTTATAAATAAAAAAGTTATATTATAAAAAAAATTGTTTGACAAAATAACTGTTTTATTGAATTGGCTGAAAGTGTTCAAATAGGTATAAAATTTTTCTTATATATTGTTTGGATAAAAAATAATTGAGTTCATCAAAAAATATATATATTTCAAGCAGGCAAAACGCTGACTGAACTCTTTTATTATATAAATACCGTACATAAAAAATCTAATTCTGAATTGGTACTTAATCATTAGTTTAAACTTCGAATAATGGTTTAACTTTGTTCAAAATTTAATACATAATGCGTACCGTATTTTCAAGTTTAATTTGTTTACGTAATAGGACTTTGTTAGTTGTTTTGTTTCTCATAAATTAAATAATTATCTAAGGTAAGCTAAGATACTTTGCTAAGCTTTTATCTATAGTTTTCGATATACAGGATAGACGCATCCGATGGGGCTATTTGTTGGTAATAATATTTTTTATCTTGGTATGGGTCTTTGATTATGGCGTTCCGAGCGTGCCAGTTGAGCTCATATCACTTCGCCAATGTCACGTTGAATGGAGAAGACACGAAGGAGGTTGTACGATAGAAAAAAAAATATTTTTTATAATCTTATTATAAAATAGAACATTTTTGATAAGTAAGGTTTTATGTTGACTTGAGTTGATACGAAATACTATTTATGATTAACATAGAGAATAGAATGATCTGGCGCTGGAAATTCCTAGCTGTCTTAGGAAGCGAGAATTAATATGAATTGTAACTTATTTTTTGATGAAAGATTAATTTTAAAATGTACACACAGATTAATTAGTAGACTCAAATTTATTTTTTCTTTAAAATATCGATTTCGTCAAGGCACATTTTTAATATGTAATCGATTTTTCATGTTCACTAAGTACTCATTACACAAACATGCCTTTTAGGGGCTAATAAATATTCAAGCTGTCTGAAAAAATGTTGCCAGACTTGAAATTATTCTTCGTTGCTGTATACTTACATATTAAAAACACGTTTCGAAATACATTACACTGACACCGGTTTGAATGAAATAATTAAAATTAAAAGGTTGTAAAATTTTCTTTATTCTTTTTTATTAGCTTTTACGTTTATCTTGTATATAACGAGATAAATTAATGCAAGGAACAATTCTTTAAAAACTACTTCTATTCAAAATGAGTTAAAATGATAATAAGATATTCTCGTAATCAATTAAAATTAGAATTGTACAGTGCACAGTAAAACACAGCAGAATATTAAGTTTAATTAAGTAAATAATTTTGATAAACGTATTTTCCAATAAGAATGTGCTTTAAACGACTTTTACTTTACGTTGTTTGTAATAATATTAATAAAACTAGGCTTGAGCACAGTTCTTGGATGTCCTTCCAGAAGTGCGGGTTCGAGTGCATCTACGTTCATAAAAAATTTCGAAAAAATATAATTGTTATTGGATACATATTTATATAATATATTTTTTTAATTCGACTACATTCCATTATTCCATAAATTGTAAGTTGAAGCTTAAATATGTATAAGACAGTATTAATTGTTCGATTTTAATATTATACGTGGGATGTTTTTTATTTTATTACTTTAGAATTTTATAGATACTTCCAGTAACTTTAAATACAGATCAAGTTTCAAAACATTGCGTTATATGTATATAGAATAGTTATATTTTACCCTTCTTCTGTAATTTTTTGTACATTTTTTCAAACAAGCTTTCATAAAAATAGCACTTGATTTTTACGCATTGACATATGTCAAATGTTATAGGTATGAAAAGTAATAGTCAGGACCAATCAAAATTTAACACAGCATCTTGGGAAGAATCCATTTGTTTAAAAGTAACTTAAAACTGTGAAAGGAACCAGCAAATATTTTTAAATTTTGACAACAAGATATATGTAAAGCGCTGTAAATTGTAAATACTGTAATGTTTTAGTGATACGTCTAAGATAAATTAACTGTTTCCGGTTCTCCTGTTTAGTCTCTATGATGGAAACATGACGTCGGGTAAAAATATATCCCGTAACTAGTTTGCATGCTTAGTTTACTGAGTATTGTACTGAGTAACAGTATTTTTTATAATAAACATAAATATATAGTATGTAAACAGAGAGTCATGACACCACGTTCTCTCAGATTACTCTACTCCTTCCATTCCTCATGAACATTTATATTAAAATATAAAGATATTAAGTATAATATGACATTACAATTCAAGTATATTTTTTTTCATCTTCACGCTTTATCCCACACATCTCAGAGTAGGCAGATGAAATTAAGAATTTAGACTTAAGACACTCCGATTCCTTCCCAATTTTCCGCCGAATATAAGGCAGTGCGTGATGAGTGGCGGGGCTTAACGCTGCGCTTTGCCTTGTTACTAGAGCGAGGAAATGAAGATATAATTATTTTATTTCCTTGTTTGGGGATCGAAACACACAACGAGTAAACACGATAGATAACATTCGCACACTTGTGCTCCTGCGCCACGAACAGCCTCTAGGTTTTTTCAGCTTGATGCTGTAAGCAGCACATGGCAGGGTAGGCAGAGGGAACATCGGAAAATTGTGTTAAGACGCTCTGGTCCGTGGCCTTCTTTCCGCTGAATTTGAGGTATTGCATGTTGAGTGGCGGAACTAAACGCAGGCCTCAAATAAAATAAGTAAAGTAAATTAAATATTATTTATAACTAGCTGTCCCGGTAAACGTTGTTTTGCCATAAAAAGGGAAACATGTTAAGTTTGTTCAACCCTTATCACTTAGGGGTTTGAGAAAGTTAAGAAGTGTTTAGAAAAACACCTTCGCAAATAATGCATTATTTTAGAACTAATTGGTTAGCATACAAAGCTAACCTAAAAAGATAGATATATCCTGTCGCGGACTTTTTTTAAAAACTTTAAAAGGAGAACAATTCTATCATACATGATTTTTGCAAAACCTTAACCGTTTACGCAACGCATGCAGCGGAAACTCTCTATTAGGAAAAAAACCCCCCGATTTAGAAACATTCTTAATTGTTGCTCTGGTCCTATTGGTCTTATCGTGATGATATATAGCCTTCCTCGATAAATGAGCTATCTAATACTGAAATAATTTTTCAAATCGGACCAGTAGTTTCTGAGATTAGCGCGTTCAAGCGAACAAACAACTCTTAAGCTTTATAATATTAGTATAGATATCGTTGCAAGTACTATACTGAATTGCGTAACGTAATATTTTACTTCTTGAACTCACTAAATTAATCATATCTTTTGATAGAGTGAACCGATTTTGATGAAACAAAAACTAGGTTATACCTCAAGTTGCGTATATTTTTTGTATATAAACATTGTCTGCATTGACTTCGTAGATTTTACGTAATGCGCGCACAAACAAACATACAAACAAAAATTTCAAAAATGATGGAAATGGGTTCAATTATTTATCTTTTCACACGCTGGCTGGTTTTTTTCAATTACTTCAATGTACAAAAATTACTTTTCTACAGATTTATTATATGTATAGATTATATACCTACAAATTCAACAGTAAATATTTATTTGTCATGATTATGATAATAAAACGTTAATTTTTCCTTAAACTTAGTTTATATACTTTTTTCGCCATTACGTTTTTAAGAAACACACTTTTTCTATCAATTCAAAAGCGTTTCAACGCAATTCATTCACATTTATTTTCGGTGTTCAAAGCGAAGTGGAATCCATTAAGATTCGGTGAAACGATATGCTCTCGGAATGTTATTTTGTCTCTTTCATTTGGAATTTTATCGCCTATTTTGTAAAAAAAATAAGAGAAAGTGCTTTAGTGTAAGTTAAAAAGCCTTAGCCATTTTGTAAAATAAGCACAAAAAAGATGTTTGCTTATCATGTAATGAAAGAAAAAACAAGTAATTTTCATAATCATTTATATTTAGAATAATCTTAGCATCACTATGTTTTGATATTGTTTCTGAGGCCTGTAAGCGCAATAGGACGTGAGTTCGATCCCAAATTGAGGAAATAACAAAAAAATACATTTTCATACGAAATATTTAATATTTATATTTCTTCGTTCTGGTAAGAAGGAAAAGCGAGGTGTTAAGTTATGTTATTCACGTAATGCCTCAAATTGGGTGGAAATTGGGAAACGGGAGGGAATGTCCTAACATTAAGTTCCCAAGTCCCCTTAAACCCATTTTGCGAAAACTACTGAACAGATTTCGAAGCTTTACAGAAATATAAATATATTCCTGTAAAGCTTCGAAATCAGTATCAGAATAGCATATAATAAATCTGTAACTGATCACTGTCTGTACATGGAAGTTATATTAAAAAATATAGAAAACGTTTATTCACGTTATAGGGCCAATAAGTTCGATTTTTACTCGAAGCAGTGAAACATTAAATATTTTCAAATATAAAAAAGTATATTTTCGCTCAGGTAACAAGGCAAAAGCGCGGCGTTGACTTCCGTATTCACACACAATGCCTCCAGTTCGGTGGAAAGTGGGAAATGGAACAGAGTGTCATACACTAGGTCCCCAAGTTTCTTCTGCCTTCTCAGCCATGTAAGACATATAACGTGAAATCTTATTGGCGACTATGCTGACAGACACACAAAAATTTAGCTGAGTGGCTTTTTAAATTTGTTTTTGCTGTATATTTTCAATGTACAGATTATAACAAAATACTATACCAATTATTTCTACTGGCAGGGTACGAGTTCGATCGCATAAATAATTTTTCAAAGCCATCATCAAAGAATGATTATAATTAAATCTAGTTGAGTATAGTGTCCAGATAAATTACTAATTCATTAAAACAGCACAAAAAGCTGAAGGTATGCAATATGCAGCATATAAGCATTCATTTTTCCATCATTAATATTCTCATACATTTTTTGCAATTACCGCTAATGCTATGTCAATGAGAGGAGGTTTTTACTTGTTCCGTATAATACATTTGCATTTTGTTTTACATTTTGTTACAATCAACATTTATAATAATTTACAATTATGGAACAGCAGGATATATTTTCTCTTTTTTTTAAATTAAAAATTATATGTATAACTAACGCAAAGGATCGTAAATGTAGCATTTATTTTTTAACCTATTTGTCGCATGAGAGTCACATAGTACAGTCTTAATAATTTATATGAAATAAAAAACTGGTGAAGTCCGAAGTATAATATCCCACGGAGGTGAAGAGGAAGTACAACAAGGAAGTTGACAAACTTGTGGTTGCCCTCTGTAAATGCACAAGCACTCATGAGGTCCACGGGAAATCTCTTTTGGATTTGATAAAAGTTCTCTGTTGAATATTGACTTTTTTTGCAGGAAAAACAATTTATAAACGGTCGTAATTTCTGATTGTGTGGTGTTGACATAAAAATTTACTTTTTCTTTCCTTTTAGTGACCGTACATGGAAATAAATGATATGATATTCAATTCAGCTTAATACATTGACCGAACGAACGATCTTGAAATCTAGACAGGCATACAGAAAAACGACAAAGTGAACCGATAAATGCACTGTTTTTTTTTTGTAGACAGAGAACTCCTTATGTATGTAATATCTCTAATAAATTTTATAATCATTTAATTGTTCCACTCTTTCCACTCTGCTAGATTATATAAAAGGCTGAAGAACATAAGAAGTGCTACATCGCCATTTTCAATGTATATTAACTCACTTTTATTAGAACACTAAAATCTTAGGTTGAACGCTAATGGCTATTACATTAATAAGTGCTGTCATAAAGAGGTTAGATAGAATGATGATCCCAACAAAATCATAAATATAACATGAGAGCCAAGTTAAAAATTGAACAATACGCCGTTCTCGACTTCACCTACAAAATAATCTGCGACGTATATGGGTGTCGAGTTGTGTGTTTAGCTTTGACCCTTACCGGTCGGATTTTGTCATTTTAATGTTATTTACAATTTTGCTCTAAACATGAAATTAAATTGTGTATATGTATTTGTGTTTTTAAAGTTTTACGATTTTAGATAGTTATTAAGACGATATTAAACTACTATTGTTTAAACATTTTACTATTAAACAAAAAAAAATGTGAGCAAAATGCAAGATCAAAAATTATAATTTACTATATTTGAAAGTTTAAATGTAATAATAATATATAATAATAATCATATAAAACTAATTCATATTTGAATAAATTTGCCTAATACACTTAAGTTTAAAAGTTATGAAGGCAAAAAAGTCACGCGTATTGCCAGCTTTTTTAACTTGGCTGAACACGCTAACGCGTATCTTAATACATTTTTAAGAAACCGGTTTATATAACGAGGAGTCTAGTAGTGTGTATTTTTATTCGAATTTGAACTAAAATATGTTGGAATCATATTTCACATAAGAGAACATTGAATTTCACATTTACTTATAAAAGTGATCTAGCTACAGTCAGACAGTTTCTAGCTTTTTTAAATACTAAAAATTCTAAGCTAAGAATAAGCATTTTTATATTATTTTTTAATGGTGTACTCTTTTTATTTTATAATGTTTAGTATATGTAATTTGTGTACAGATTACAGATAACATACTTATAAATAGACATTTCATTTAATTTTGTTGTAATAAAAACAAAAAAGGTCCGCCTTTTTTCTATTACTTAGACCCAAAACTATTTTTCACTGATCCCTTTAACTTCACACTTAAAAATTCAATTATTCTATTAGCATCTACAGAGACCAAGATATTCGTGACTGGTGATTTCTTTTTATAATAGAAGCTTCACACCCAAAAATCTCATGAAAATAAGAATAAAAAAACCTTACAAAAAGTAACGGGCCCTAAACAATGAACGATGACACGGATCTATGTTGTAAATTAACCAGTAGGAGTAGGATCATCTCATCAAGCGTATTTTTTTTTATACTAAGTTAAGTATCACGACTTCCATTGAGTGTTGATATGTATTTATTAAAATGGTAAACTATATCATACATTTATATATAATATGTATTTATGTAAATTTAATAATTTAATTTATTATTAACGGATTCCCTTATTTAAAATTTAATAGTGTTATTTCACAATTATAAAAGAAAAATTGTGTCATAAAAATCATATACTGACCAGGCGGCCGTTAGCGAGTTAGATGTGTTCCAATTTTACATGTTTTCCAAAAAACTATTAAACTAATACATAATTTAATACTGGATTACCGCTCATGTCGGAGAAGACTACTGATTTTAATATCGGATTAACGTCTATTCCTAACAACAAAATTAATTATTCCCAGTATCGCCCGAAGGTATTTCAATATACAAAAGAATTTATACATACGCATAACTAAATAAATCCCATCATATTTCTTTGGGAACAACAAAGAACGTGCCGTGACCTTTAGGCCAGTGCAGACACTAAAAGAGAAAAAAAAGGCAGGCAAGAGCAAATGAAATCGAAATAGTGTCTGGTCTCAGGCAGGACCTCGGAATAAGATATAGCATTTTGATTAACTGATGTCGGACCTCGGCCTGTGATGTATACTTGCGGATTCCTTTGATATGGTTTATCTTGATAATTTTTCAAAAAAAATATGTTTTCAAATGTTTATTTTATGTAAATAGAACTTGTTTTTTAACAACCTTTAAGCAAAAAAACTATGCAATAAAGTAATGGTTTTATTGCCATAAATGAAAAATTAGCAAAATGCCCGTTTCCGTCGTTACTTATTTTGTTGTTGAAAAGAGAATTTATTTCTTATAAAAGTAAATAACAGTAAACCTTATTCTAAGCCTGAATAGATTACATATATTGTAATTAAAAAATATCAGTAAAGCTTACATTATCGTATTAAAAAAGTAGCAAAAAAATTACTCGCATCGCTGATTCAGTCCGTCTGGTTTTTGCAGTAGAATACCAATCTTCGAACATGACATAATAATTAAATTCCTCACTTGACTTGATATATGTATTTTAATATAATAAAACTGTTCGTTTGTTTTTAGTAAATAAGAGAAGATAAGATATTTTTATCGAATGATATTTTTAATATTTTTACAATATTTTGAACTTATCATAGTTACTTTTGAGAAAGTTTTGGTCTTAATTTTCTTGTTCTCTCTGATCTATTTATTGTAAATGGAGTCAATGTTATCTTTTGTCTTTATGTTATATGTAGAATCTTTGTCTTTATGTTATACGTATTCACGTTTTTTAATTATTTACTTTATCACTCTAATCTTATATACATATAGCTCATAAGTCATCATCGTATATTTATTTATCTGTTTAAGCTGGAATACTTGCAAATGTTTTAAGTTAACACTTACTAACTAGAAACTAAAAAAGATCAAAATTGATTCATTTCTTTTAGAAAATTTGAAACATATTGTATAATATAAATATTGATCATGCCAATTTAAATATTGATAAAAAAAATAACAAAAACGTGTAGTATTATATATAACAGTAGATATAAAAATTTTGAGATACTGAGAGAATTCTTGAGATTACTTTCGTAACGGGTTTTATAATTAGAAATTTCCATCGAAGCACACCCCCTTTATTGCTCTATAATGTTATTTGAGGGCCAGAACGCGTCACGCTTTCTTTATTTTTTATATGGGACGATTATTACAAGTCGTTGTATGTGATATTTATTTAATTCTTTGCTAAATGCATATAACTTAATGTAATTTATGTAATAATTATTAAATAGAGACTAGAGGCCTGTCGTGGCGCAGCGGCACAAGAGTGTGACTGTAACCGACAGGTTCTGGGTTCGATCCCCAGTCGAGGAAATGAAATATTTAATATTTTCAATTTAAATATTTAATGTTTCATTTCTTCGCTCTGGTAATAAGGCAAAGCACGGCGTTGAGTTCCGCCACTCAACACGCAATGCCTCAAATTCGGCGGAAAGTGGGGAACGGAAGTGGAACGGAGTGTCATAACACTAGGTTTCACTTCCGTTCCCTCTGCCTACCCTGCCTAATGCGGGATACAGCGTGATGCGGGACACAAAAAAAAAATCATATGCAAGCAGCTAGCTGCTGTAATAACTTTATGAAAAAAAAATATATCCCTCGCATGGCCTTTTTATTACCACATTTTAACGTCGTTTAATTTTGAAATTTATATTTTATTTATGATTTTTGTATGAAAATACATATACAAAGTATGTGTTGTTTATGCCGTTGTTGCTTGCAGTAGAAACTTTACCTTTAGAGCCAGAATAAAAGAAATGGCATAGCACACAACGCCCCTTACATTCTAGGCGTTTTTCCATTATGACAATATATATATATATATATATATATATATATATATATATATATATATATATATATATATATATATATATATATATATATATATATATATATATATATATATATATATATATATATATATATATATATATATATATATTGAGTAGGGCAATCGTGGCATTGAGTTTCACCACTCAACACGCAATGCCTCAAAAATTTGGCTGAGAATTTGGAGCGTCTTAACTCTGTATTCCTAGTTTTCCTCAGTTTACCTTGATACACGCGGGATACAGCGTGATTAAAAAAAAAGAAAGTACAAGTAAGTAATAATAATAGTAAGTAAAGTATAGTCGGAATGTCGTGTCGGCTACTTCAAAGGGTTCTCGAGACTCCAAAAAGTAGCAAATTTCCTATTCTTGGTAATTATAGAACTTGGGGGGTAGCACCCTACACGCCGCACGCGATATACTAAATATCGTAAGAAAAAAAACACTAATAAATGATTTTTATTTCTGTTTCTCGTTGTAAATAGAGATGTAATCAAAAATCGAAATAATTTAATCCCCTAAAGAATGACTTAATCCATCAATCTTAAGTTCAATAATGTATAAGTTAACGAATATGAATAAATATAACAAAAAAATATTTATATTCGATAGCACATATTAATAAATATTAGGTGTCTTTTGTCTGTCCTTTTATATGCGGAAAACAACGTAGTGCTAAAAAAGTTATTAAAAATCCATTCCAGCTCAATAGCATTTTCTCAATTTGAAAAAAAGTTATTAAATATAAACAAGGCAGGTACAGGTACACCTGGTGAATTTTACTATGAAATCCCATCTATTATTAACAGAAATATTATTTAAATAAATAGAAATTAACTAAAATGTATTTATGTTAATCAGTAAATAATTAGGTTATATACTTAAAATGAAAAGGAAGAGTTGTTTGGTTAAACGCGCTAATCTGTTTGATTACAAATGTTATGTAGTTGCAGTTTCAATTCAAAAGCTATACATAAAGAGTAATATTAACGCTTTAACGCATAGAAGTGCAGTGAGAATAAAAAAATCTTGCAATAACGGGAGACTTTGAAAGCTTTCATTCGTGCATAGCGTAAACGGTTATAGCTACGCAAAAATTTGAAACGGAATTGCTCCCCATCAAAAATTCAAAATAAAAATCGACGATAGCATATGTTGATCTCCGAAGGTAACCAATTTTAATGTTTTTTTTTATATTAGAAACTAATAAAGGAATATTTTCTAAACTATTTTAAGGAACGAGGTATTATTCTTTATTCAATTTAAAACTTTTGATACGATATGAGTTTTATATAGATTATTAATTATTACTGCTATCGATAAAGTTAAAATTTTTGAAGATATCACAATTTTAAACTACGGGAGCAGAGGGATCGTCGCGTCGTGCAACGTGCGAGTCGTGGGTGACAGCGGAAAGGCGAGGCAGGTACCTGGTGTTTATACTTTACTTAAAAAAGCGCTAGTTTTCAGAGCTACTGGCTCGAAATGCTTTTTTTATGAGAAGTAGCACTAATTTTATTTTTATTTTATAGAAGTAGCACAATGGGTGTTGTATTCGCTATTAGCCAGTGGCTAACATGTAAATTATATATTTGTATATGGTATACAATTTGAATTTGATAATAAAATATATTAAATTTTTGTGAAAAAAGAACAACCTATTAAAAATATTCAAAACAACTTATAATTAGATTCGTTAACGTTTACTACACTAATAAATATTTCAAAATAATTAAGCTAGACGACCTTAAAGCATAGCAAGTTCAAACTAAAAGTCGATAGCCGATGTTCGATGATCAAATTAAACGATAGATTTGTAGCGTCGAATTTGGCCCTCGCTTCGTTATACTAAAAGCTGTAACTATATTTTCCATGTGAGACACAAGTCCGGGCTCCATCCGGCGGGTGGTTTGTCAACTCGACCGGCGGTCGCCTCAGTTCCACTAGTTCGGTACGGGCCAAGTCGCATAACGGACGCGCCGTACTGAGGCGCGCGCATCGACTCTATCGAACTTCACTATACGTGTGTGGGAACTTTGTGCAACAGTGGCGTGTGGACTGAGTGCATAGGGTGTCAGTGGTTTTGGCGGGAGAGGGAAACTTGTATTGATATTGCTTTCGTAATTCCGTGATAACAGTAAGTAAGGTTTTCATTTATCTCTTGTTATCTGACATACGGTTAACGGACTGCCTTTCACATGTTCATTTATTTACGTCTTTTGTTTTGTTTGTGTGTAGAGCTTTGTATATATCTACTTTTGAATTATTAGAATGTTTGTACCTGCATTATAGATTTTATTAATAATAATAGTATGAACATTAAATTGTAATGCAAAGTATGTATATTATTTTTTGTAATAGTTAATCATTAATTTGACTTTCATTATACATTTTTGTGTTAGATATTTGCAGTCAATAATATGTTTCATAGATATATAGATATGAAATACCATTTCATATCTATTTTTATATGGTAATAATATTTTCTTTAATATTTTTATGTCTATGATTAAATATTTTTTTTAAATCAAAATTGCAAAGTAAATACATATAAGCTTCGTTAGTAAGAAATATTCGTTGAACTCTTTCGTATGCATGACATGCGCCTGCGCGGCGTTGTTAATGCTGCAGACCGAAGATGCAATGCAAAACTGGCACAATATATGTGAACCTTTCTTGCACGTAAATAATATTACTAAATATCTTAATATTTTATATAACAACTAAGTTTCTAATAAGCCTACGATCGTGAAATTACCTTTCAATTATAATTGCCAAAGCAAATAATATGAACAGTAAAAACTTTAATAACACAAAAGGCAGAAGCAGTGTTAAATATATATGAGAAAATCGTGAGTCCTCCAAAGCCATTAAGGATAATAAGAGACTGAAGTATGTATATCGCGCTATAAGACAAAACTTACGAGCTACTTGAATAGCCAATTACAATAGCAACGCTTCCCAAGTTAGAATACGAACGCTTCCTTAGTTAGAATACGGACCTAGCTAAGTTAGGGCTTACCCATTCCTTACTGATTCTTCTTGGCGGACCATTCGTATTTTCCTAGGCAATTTAAAATAACTACCTGTTTCTTCGCATTACTGTGAAATGAATATTGTATTTCTTTCTATTGCGAACTATCTTTGCTGAAATTGCTAAAAATATTGGATTAATAATTGTTTGTTACAATACAAGTAGTAACAATGTTACTCGTAATTAAGGATTATCTATATACTATACAAAAACACATTCTTTAAACGGTTTAATTTTTCTTTTAATCGGTTTAAAATGTAAATTGTTCAAGACGGAATCAATGTATTTTGCAATAAAAATATGGGATTACACATAACATTAGAAAGCTATGTACATACACAATACAAAAGTAATAAATAATGGTGAAGTGGTCAGCCCTCGGGTCCTTTTGTTAACTAATTACGCAAAAAATATTCTTTTCACACAATTCAAAAGGAATGTAAAAGTCATTTTGACGATTTATGTTTTGATTTCATTATTATAAATGGTTTATTAATAAATTTAGCTTAAGTATTATTTATTACTGTAATTATATATATATATATATATATATATATATATATATATATATATATATATATATATATATATATATATATATATGTATATATATATATATATATATATATATATATATATATATATATATATATATATATATATATATATATATATATATATATATATATATATATATATATATATATATATATATACCTTTGAGGTTTAGTTTTATGTTTATTTATAATATAACTGATCAATATACGTATAATTTAAATAGTACGATAAAGTAGTAAAGTACAACGTTTCGTGATTAGAAAAGGTACTAAAGGTATATAAAACGTGTTGGGCTGACGAAAATACTTATAACAAGGCTATTTTAACTAAATCTAATGCCACTGTGCTTAGATGTAGGGCAATGTGTACGTGCTCTACATTATTCATTAAACTGAAGCTTGACACAAAATCATTAGTATAACTACGGTGACTCATTAAAAGAAATTTCAAGCGTATTTTATAGAATTTTGTATACAATGACTCAATGTTGAAGTGATTACGTGATTTTATCATGTTATTTATGTTGTTGTTGGCGCTTTTTGATAAAAGTATACGTCTATTTAATTTTATAAAGATTTTTATTTCTATTCTATAATGTTTTAAGGTAAGTTTTCGTAAACTTTTTAGGTAGATTTAATACTTTTTATATGAAACTGTTTTAACGAGATTAATCAAGAATGTGCAGTATTATTTATGTATTTTTGGAAACTCGACCTTTTGAACACAATGCAGTAGTCCGTAGTCAAGAGAAGACTGGTGTCACTCATCTGTCAGTTGACATAATTATTGTAAACTAACGCCAATCATTTTTTAATTGTCACGTGTTGACGTAATAATGATCAACTAACAGATAGAAGAACTGATTTATTATATTCATTTGAAGTATTAAGAAAAGATGTTGCAATTTATTAACGTAATGATAAATGCATTTCTTTCAAATTCATTTAACTCATAATAACAAAATCATATATTAATAATTTTGCGGTCCATTACTTGCTATAGATTTTATATGATTAAAAATGTCCGTAGCCGGTCCACTCTCGACTTACACATGGCCCATGATTTGTAGGATCATTAATCTTACTTAGGACTTACGACCACCGACCAACAGTCGCTGCGTTGGTGAAATTTATCACCAAAAAAAGTATAAAAAGTTCTTATTTTTGTTTTAAACGAGAAAACTGAAATGAATCCTTTCGATGTTTTGTCAATTTTTAATAATTGTGCTACATCGTTTTCCACCATATTCTTGTTTTTAATATGCAAATAAGATGCAAATAAGACTACCGAGACCTGTCGTGGTCCAGGAAGATTGAAATATTTAATATTTTTATATGAAAAACTTCATATTTTTATTTCTTCGCTCTGGTTTCAAGGCAGGCGCGGCGTTGGGTTTCGCCACTCAAACCGCAAAGCCCCAAATTAAAAGTCTTAACACTAGGTTCCCAAGTTCCCTCAAGGGTACCCTAGAAGTGCAGAATACAACGTGAGCTGAAAAAAAAGATAAAAGATTAAGGTTTAATTTATCAGTATCATTCAATAGATGCCCACGCACGACGTGTAAGTTAAACTAAGTAATAATTCCCGGTAACTGAAGCGACAGCTAGTCGTTGACTTTACTGACTTTTGTGCCCTTGACTATCTGGTCGATAAACGAAATACAAATTTCAATCGTATTTTTTCAATTACGTAATTCAAAAAGGTTTTCATTTTGTATATTTTTATCAACAAATGTAGTTTTTCGCAAAGTTTGTTAAAAAGGTGACTTTAATTCTGTTAAGTGAAATTCATACGTATGTATGGGGCAAATAGGTACTGGGGTTACGTTTCAATATTATCTTTAGTTTTAAAGACGTGTTATTTTTTAATACAATAAAGAATTTATATTTTTTTAATATCAATAATGGAGTCAGCGCCTATTATATTAAAGTAAGATTTCAATTACATTATAAATTATTTGTATTATTTTTGAAACGAAAAATACTTATTTAAAAAACGTATAAAAATCCCACAACGTTAAAACTTTGATACGTTTTCTAAATAAGTATTATTTGTATAACTTTGCTTTGCATATTTATATGAGAGGAAAATATATAGGTTTTGATTATATAGCGAATAAAGTTTATAGACTTAAGTTTGCGGGCGTACGTATTCGTTTCGTGTGATGTGCAACAAATATACGTTTGCAATTTTTTTATGATATACTTATAAATTTTCACTTTTTGGATTTTTTCTGATTTCAAGAACGAATGGCTTAGTTGGTCAGACTAAGTTTAGTATCATATAATTTTAGTATCATATAATTTAGTATGAAAAAGTAAGTAAGTAAGTTTAGTATCATATAATTTAATATGAAAAAGTAAGCTTGAAGCTTTTATGAAGAATATATATTTTGCGTCCTCGAGTGTCAAGTGCGCGTCAAGGCTCTGTAGTGTTACAATTTCAATTTCAGCTGATATTACGTCGATAGCATCAGATCATTTCGTAACCTTCGCCTTGTGAGTGGTTTATAACACGCAACTCTGCGCCATATTTTACATTTTCTACTGTACGGAACATACATTTATAGTAATATACGAAAATAACAGCTGATACATGGTGACAACTGTGTTTTGTATTCTGTGATAGGTATTTTATTATATAACATTTTATTATATAACATATTATTGTTTAACATAACCTTTCGGTTTTTCTATCGTAATTTAAACTATTTTTTGTTTTCAGATAATTAAATAGAATTAGATTGTCGTTTCCATTATACAAATGTATAACAAGTGCTTATATTTTTACGATTTTCATGAGAATTGACTAAAAGACTATTTTTGTACAATACTATTTTATTTATTTTTATAAATATAAAAGAAAAGGTGGGATAGATAGGACAAAGAGTAAATAAATAAAAATAAATATTTTCAAATTTTCGACGCAGTCATTATTGTGTTGCGTAAATATTGTTGTTATTTATATACCCTTTACCCACATCGTTATAATCTGGTAAAGTTAAACATTTACGGAAGTCAATTAATAGCTTACTAGTAATGAATGATACGTATTTTTTGTTAGTAGTCACAAGTGAAATCGTTGATAAAGCAGTATAGTATGTCTACAGAAAATTATAAATGGAATATGAAAAGATATAAATGCAATATAATATAGTTTTTAGTATGATTTTATGAATATCTTAATATGATTCAAAATATTTTTCACATTATTTCATTGTTTGAAAGTTATTGATAACATAAACTAAGTGTAACAGAAATCCTAATAAATTTGTATCGAAAAATAGCAATTACAAAAATAAATTATATTATATTTAAAAATTAATAATGTGAAAAAAATATTGTGTGCATAAAAATAGTAGACACGTTTTTAAAATCCGTTATTTAAATAAATAACGAACGATGTAACGTACATATATATACTGTGATGTGAAGCAGCATGTAGGATAGAATAATAAAAAATCCTCACTAATGAAAACGATTCCGAGACTAACTAACGTAACGCCAGTTTTCTGTAGTAAAGTGCACTTACTTATTGGTTGAAGTAATTTTTTATAGATGGTATCATAGTTAAAGACATTCAGTTTTTGTCTAAAAAGTTACGGTACATGATGTTCATAGTTAGATAGTTCAGACCGATTTTTATATCTGTGAGTTTATTTATCTGTTGAAATATATGTATAGAAATATATGTATTAGAAATAAATATTGGACTTATTTGGAAGTTGGAAAGCGACATGTGCCTACTGTGATAATTATAGTTACCTAACAAATTTTGAAATAAGTTCGCTATAACTCCTTTACTGTTTATTTTTTAAGAATTTGTAATGTTACATTTCCACGATCAGTTACGCAAGCTAAATGTTTCCTTCATTTGCTTTGAATCATTCAGGAAAGCATCTTCTACTAGGCCGGCTACCACATAACCTGCCTTATATGAAAAGTTATTTAGTATCTAACATCCTTCGTGTAAACTCGGCTTTATCTCTTAAGGAATAAGAATTAAGAAATACATTCAGTTAAGATTATTCATTCATATAACCATAAATGGGTAACTAGAAATATTGCTGGCGGCGTGAAACAACTTGGTAAATGCGGACAGCATCATAAGTTTGATAAAAAGTGATTCTTGAGTAAGCTACATGTGGCGACATTTCGTAATACAATAAATATAATCTTGATTACGCACAGCCAGAGTAAATTGAGCCAGCGGAAACATATGGTGCTCCTTTTATTCTACGAATGTCAATAATTGTGACATATGAAAGAACGCTTTCTAATTATCTACAGCGCATTAAAATATCATCATTTCGCAAATTTTACAATTTGCTTTAGCTCATTGAATGTGACTTCAAAATTACCCAATGGGTATTGTTGAACATTTTTTGTAGATATTATGGAATGCCATAACAAATTAATGTGATGTGTTCTCTTTCTTCTCTTTTCTGTGTTATAGCTACACAACATATAAGTAGTCCAAAATTTTTTTTTTGTTATTTTTATAGGTATACATAATTTTAGTCAGTGTTATATAAAAAAAATGGCAAATATTGATACATAGATTGTTGAAAGTTCCGTAATAATATGTTATAGTAATGAAATGTGAATTGTAAACATCAACAAACTTAAGCTTATGCACTTCTATGAAATTGAAATTGACTAAGAAGCTTAGTAAATATTTTTTTCGGGCTCGATCCACATTCGAGGAAATGAAATATAAAATATATTTATTTCTTTTCTCTGGGAACAAAGCAAAGCGCGGCGTTAAGTTCCGCCACTCAACATGCAGTGCCTTAAATTCGGTGTAAAGTGGGGAAGGGAAGTGTCGTAATGAGAACAGAGTGTCTTGACACTGGGTTCCCAAGTTTCCTCTTCCTACCGTTACCTTGCCATGTACGGGATAGCGTGAAGTGGAAAAAAAACCTCTACTGATCATGAGGAAAATGATTCTATAAGGATTCTGGACTGTTTAAAGGCATAACAAATTTAAACACAATAAAAACAGAAGAAGTAAGAAAAAGGGAAACAATAGAAAATAATTTAAATATCGTTATTATATTTAACTTATACAATTTTCGCGCTTTATTTATGTTCAATGAGGTTATTAGCAGATAATTAACATTATTTATAATTATCTTACTTGTAAAGTGTACATTCAAATTCACAATACTCTTTGTTCATTAAGACTTTTCTAAGTAGGTATCTTTAAATCAAATGAAAAAGTTAATACAATAACAAAAAAGTAAACAATTAAAATAAATTTTCATAATTTTAAATGGAACAATTTTAAGCGGATTAATCGCGTATATTGACACTTTTGGAAATCCGATACTTTGCAACAGTGTACCCGTGACCACGGACTACTACAAAGTGTTCGAAACATCGGGTTTCCAAGAATGTATAAAAGTCAATGTATGCGATTAATCCGATTAAAATTGTTTCATTTAAAATTTTCATAGAAGGTATATTTTGAGACTCATTTATAAATTTTTCACTTTACTCGAGCAATGAACGTCGAAGTTTAAATATATATTATGCTTGAATTCATTTAATGTAATTATAATAACATTATATTATTAACCTACTAGTGTCTTTGTTCTTTAATGAAATATAAACTAAAATTTTGATTATTTCGTGAAAAATATCAATTGTAGATAGAAAAATGACATATAATAAAATATTTGATTGCATCAACATAACAATATAGAGCAATTCGTGACCGAGACAAAGTACTCAATTTTCCTATATACCAAGCAATATGTCACAGTACAGGATCAGATAGCATGCGATGGCAATAACGGTCAGCGTCGGGACAACGGATTTATCGCCGTGGAGTAGATAATAATTGTTTTCTCGATATCGGCCGAAGTGGATCGTGGGCGCACTGAATAAAGGACTCGCTCACGCTGTCTTAAAGCAATCGAATGAAGTGAAGATCAACTTGATTTAAATAGAAGCTGAGATTGTTATTTTCAAGAGGATTTTGCTTGGAATCCCGCAAAGTTGTTGAAACAGTTGAAAGTTTCAACGCTTAGGTGAATTAATGATTGTATATGTTATATGCATCGTCAATATATTTTTTCCTATATTCTTTTGTTTATTCATTTTATTATTATTAAATTACAAACAACAATCACTTCATGTATTATATAAAAGATAAGATCAGTTTGTACATCTTACACCTCTGGGACAATTAAATACGCTATTCTGAATAGCCTATTCACAACAATTCTATTAGTATTTAAATTGTCATGGCATTCGTAGTTTCGCTTTAAATTGTTATATCAGCTGCATCTCTTATGCAAATATTTATAACGGTAACTTTAAGCAGTTTTAAGAAATTGTCCATATCTGGACTACGTAGATGTTTCACGGACTTGTTAAGATATATCATCTTCTTGAGATCTGAATACAAAATCAACTTTTACAATGTTAGTAATGTAACAAAATATTTGTATTTTTTTTTTTCATTTTAAAATAATTATTGGTACTTAGTCACTATTCTTTTCTGTTACGCCATAATCATTGAATAATAAATTCTAGAAGTCTTGAAAAAAAATATTTTTCTCGATATGATAAATTTAATTTCAACAACATATAAAAAGAATATGGAATATTTTTTTAGCTTCACGTTGTATCGCGCACATTTCCGGGTAGGCAGATGGAACCGGGGAAATTAGTATTATTAGCCCTACTATTTTTTTTTATATAAACAAAGAAGATAAAAATGTTTTGTTTAAACAGTTTTGTATTACAAGGGTTAGGCCCTTGTTAATACTAAATTACCTGCAATTACCTGCCAAAGCATAAGTCAAAAAACATATACACAAAATACGTGAACAGAAAAGAAATATATTTTAGACAAATTTCAAACAGGACAGCTTAGATTGAGTATATATAAATATCTACAGAATTATAATATCTACAAATGTAATTCTAAATTTTTCGAACATACATGTAAGAGGTAATATAATCTTTTCTTTTGATACTTTACCTTACCTATATTATACTATTCGAGATCACAACTATGGTATACATTAATGAAAAGTACAAATAAAAAAAAATATTTTTTAAACATATAATATATCTTCTTAACCAAAAAGTTCACTGAACTTAACACATTTATAAAATCGAAGTACTTATATGTTATAGTACTATATAACGTAGGCTCTGATTTACATAGTTCCCGGTAGCCTTATTGTTCGTGTGTGGTCTTCATTGCCATGGTAACGATATCGTGGAACGACCGATCTTTGCCGATGGACGGCCAAGCTAATTGTTCAGGCAAAGAGCAATACTAAATGTCACCACTTGACCGTTAGCCCCATTGCCTCTCTATATCTATAGAATTAACAGTTCATTAATTAATTAATTCTAAACATGTAAGTAAGATACATTATGTAAATGAACTCTAGGTGTGTTACACTAAGGTTTGTAATTAGATTTTATATGTAAAATAAATATACCGAGGACATTTGTGGCAGGGGCGCAAACGTGCAGCTTTAAAAGTAACAGACAGAGATTAAGGAAATTAAATATTTAATATTTTTATTTCTTCACTCTGGTAACAATACTAAGCGCGGTATTAAGTTTCGCCACTCAACACGCAGTTTTTTAAATTCGGCGGAAGGTCTTAATACTAGGTTCCTAAATTTCAGAAACATGGCATAGAGGATTAAGGTGAAAAAAAATTATACTTAACAAGACTTTAAAGATTATTAGTTGTTTATTTTTATTGAAAACCTTTTTTAAGATAAGAAATAACTTCGTGTATTAAAAAATCTACTGTACTATTCGATCTCAGTTCTATTCAAATTTCATAATTCTAGGTCCATAGGAAGTAATCCATACCAATGGGTGACGTGAAAAATTTACGTAAAAAACTCACAAAAGCGAGGCATTAACGTTGGTATCTTTTAATTGCATTAACTTCGATGCTTCAACGTCTTAGTGTCCCAAGGGCAGTTCCTTAAGTCAGGAAATTTGATATAAATTTCACGCGATCTTAAGAAAAATGATCCTGACAGACAGACTGATCCCATTCCATTTTTATTTTTTGAGGTAAAGAAACCTAAAAAATAACATTAAGCGTAACGTCAACATTTATAAAGAGATTATGTAATTTCAAAACTTTTTGAGACAAAAATTTGCGACATTTTAATTATATATAAGGGTGTTTCGAAATTTTATTTTAAATAGCGCCCTGCGCACTGCTTTGCGCCCACACACAATTACTTATCTTAATCTGAGTTCCTTACATTTGGAATAACATCATCATTTTAGAGAGAACATTGAAATTTTAAAAGTAATGTTTAAGCCAAGTGATCAAATTACTTTATATTGATATTTACTTTTTATTTACGAGCTAATTTTCTTAAAAGAGCAATTCACAATAAGAAACTAAATGCTAAGTGAATTCTGACAATATACAATTGTGAAAACAGCATTTAAATCAATTAAGCTGTTTTATAGATACGTGTATGTGCACTAACATACAAAAATGTAATGTTTATTACGTTGAAAGATGCTCTATGTCTTCCGTGTACAGACAGCGATAAGTTACAAATTAATTATAAATATGTATATTTATACAGCATTTAAACAGCTGACGCTTGAAATATAAGTTTCTGCAAACACAAAAGTCAAATATTATTTTATAATAAAGCTTAGTTAATATTGTGAGAAATTAATTAAAACGTCGGTTTCACGCAGGAAAATAAAACAATGATTTCATAATTAATGGATGTACCTATTATGAGAGTAAAACTTCAGGTTTTTACTAAATGTATTATACTGTGTTAATTATTCTATCAACACATTTGTTTTGAACAACCTTCAGCTACTTTATAAGCAACATAAATGGAATCAATAATGAGTAGAGTCAGTTTAAAAAATATTGACCAGTTTGTAATACAATCAGTGTCTTAAAGTGATAAGATTTTGTACTTTGTTTCTTTTTTTATTACCTTATTATGTAAACTAATTATGTAAACTAACTATTTGTAAGACTAATAACAGCAACAAACTACTTGTCATTGCGATAATTGATAAAAAAAAATTTATATTAATTTAATCGATTTATTGTTATAGTAAAAATTACTACAACATTAAATCGATGATTTTTACTTAGATAAAGAGTCAAGAATATCATGTATAACGCAGGATAGTAAAAGTTTTATTTTATCATCACAACAAGTGACTGGTGTTACAGTTGACGAGCGAAGAGATCAGGCTGTGACCATTCGTGACTACTAGGGGTAGTATGGATACTATTATTTAATTTTAATGAAAACATTTTAATTTTTTTCTCGACGCAATGCTGTTATGTTCAGTGTACTACTATCGTTTATTTACCACTCTTAAATTTTTTAACTATTTTATTGTACCTTAGAAGATAACAGAAATAAATATAGGTATATAGTAAATCTTCAAGCCTCACCTATTTTTGTTCCATGTAAATTTAGTAGCCAAATCCGGTTAATTATTGCGACTGGTTTATAATTAAATCTAGCCTTATGACCCGAATAGTGTAGCACCTATAAAATCACGCAAATACTGCTATAACTTATTCGGACAGCAAGTCAAATTATTAGCCGTGAGTTTGTATGTATTTGACATTTTGGCTTTTGACTTTTATAACGTAGATGTAAGTGTAGATGTGTTATGTAAAGATGTTTTTACATTTTTTATTTACAATTTCTTTTATTTATTGTTTCTAAAAAATCTTACTCATTCTTATCCATTGTTAATCTCCATTGATATATAAAGAAATATGTTATTATAAAAGCTGTTTAACGTAATTGTTAAAAAGCTTTTCAGCTTTGAGGCCTGTCGTGGTACAGCAGCACAAACGTGTGACTGTAACCGACAGGTCGTGGGTTCGATCCCCACGAAATGAATTATTTAATATTTTTAATTTCAATATTTAATGTTACTCTGGTACAAGGCAAAACGCAGCGTTGAGTTTCGCCACTCAACACGCAATGCCTCAAATTCGGCGGAATTGATAAATGGAAGCGAAATGGTATGTATTAACATAAGATTCCCGAGTTCCCTCTGCCTACCCTGCCATGTGCGGGATACAGCGTGAAGCTGAGTAGAGAGAGTACGTAATTATTATTGGTGAAACTTAGTCAATAAATATGTGTACCATATAATGGCAACAGTACTTGCACACACACAACAATAATTGCATTAAAATAAAAAGCAATTGTTAATTATATATAATAATTTAATAATCATCAATTCCGAATTCTGTATTCTCTCCCTAAGTTTTTATTATAATTTTGGATAAATCGAATACTAGAATAACTTTTCTTATATAATCTCTTTTCAATTATGTTTCTACGAACAATTGTGTGTTGTATACTGAATCTTCACTATTTAATTTGTCTGCATATTGTAATTAACTATTTTAATAATAGCAAGTTATACTAACTAATCAAAGCGCACTCCACTGCACTGAGGCGTTCAAAACTTTATAGGTCACTATAACTAATTAAATGGTTGTTGTTCACGCAAAATACCGGTAGCTAACGTTGTAAAATAACTCGTATAGGTTCCATTAAAGCTTCGTGTTGGAAAAGACTTAATAGTAGAAAAATAACATTTTCATTTTTAACTAGGTCACTGTTTATCAGTGTATTTAATTATTTGTTTTGTGGTATTGTAAATGCAACTAACCATCACTTGCCATAAACTTAGATATGTAATAAATTTTAGATTATTTTTCAGTTTTACGATATATCCTGCACATGGTAGGGTAGGCAAAGGAAACTTGCGTACCTAGTGGTAAGACACTCCGTTCTGTTCCCCATGTTCCACCGAATTTGAAGCATTGCGTGTTGAGTGGCGAACTTGATGCTGCGCTTTGCCTTGTTACCAGAGCGTAGAGAAGAAATAATAACATTTAGTATGAAAATATTTAATGTCAGATAGAATTAATAAAAGCGCATTAAAACACCATAAAACATTAGGACACATACTATTGTATGAGATGTACAGTATTATGTTAGTAGATAAAGTTATTACAAGATATTATACTATAAATGACTTTGTGCACTCATTTCTATTAAATAAAAATCTAACTAATTTGCTTTGCTTTTTATCTCAGTAAAATTTGGTCAAGTTAATGTACTATACGATATGTCTGAGAAGTAAAATTTAATTACTACAGAATAATCCTACTTATATTATTAAAGTAAATGTTTGTGAAAATGGATGTTTGTTTTATTTTCACACAAAAACTCCTGAACATAAGTATGTAGATGAAACTCAACAATTATGTAATTTATTTATGAAGGAAATTTTCATCTAGATCTTCTTTTTAATATGCATACTCCTATTGTGTAATATATTTTTTTACCGTACAACCTCCTTCGTGTCTTCTCCATTCAACGTGACATTGGCGAAGTGATATGTGCTCGACTGGCACACTCGGAACGCCATAATCAAAGAACCATTCCGTACCATATAATTTATATAATACACAGAGAAAAACAACAAATTACTTACTATTTATGTAAATATTTTATATAATTTGGTCAATATAACAATAAATTAAAGCGGGCGACGCCGATGCTTGCATCGCTAGTATAATAATATGTAAAATATAAAAGCGATTTATTTACTTTTTAATATTTTCTTTATACACGATTACATATAGGTAGACTGATTTATGGATTAATGGTTGACCAATCCAAATGCTGACGGGTAGCGTATAACTTTCAAACGTCTGTCAAAACTACGCTACTGACAATCTGTTCGTCCAATTTATAACGCGTTGTTATAATTGGGAGGTATGTACAGAGAATTTAATATGTAACATAAGAAAAACTATAAGTAAATACAAAAATTACATATCAAAGAATAAAAAAAAAAAAAAATGGAGAGCACTATGAATTCAGCAACTAAAAAATATAAAAGTAACTCAGAACAACAATATCGATTTCTTCTTAATTAATGAATCATATATATAAATAAAAATTGTAGTGTACTAACATAGGATTTAATGCATAAATTCATCGTGACATGACTAAGATTTATATGACGGATTTATAATTTTGATGATTTAAGATATTTATTGCGATTTAGTTCAAACTGCATAGAATAATTGAGTTCTCCTCAAGGTAAAAGGTATTATGCTATTAATTTTACATTATGGCAAACTAGTGTCATTTTTGTAACTGCGATAATTTTATACAAGTATATACATAAAAAATATATATATTTTTTAGATTCACGCTGTATAACACTAATGCTAGGCTTAGGGATCCGTTCCTCCTTTTCCTAATTTGAGAAATTGCGTATTGAATGGAGAAACTCAAAGCCGTATTTTCCCTTGATACCACAGCGAAGAAAGAAAATATTATATATATGAAATATATAATATTTTCTTTCTTCGTATAAACAGTCACACTCTCGTGTCCCTGCGCCACGGTAGGCCTTGAGAAAGCAATTTAATTATATTAAAATATTCATAAATACTCATTTGAATATTATAAACTTTTTACAAAACGTAATAATTAAGAAAAATAATTAAAACTTTAAATTTTTAACCTTACCGCGATTAATAAATCACAGGTATCATTATTTAAATACTAGTCTGAAGTTAATATACTATATAGGTATGGAGGTAGGTTACACATTTTAGTTAGAACTGAGCTTGCACATTTTAGTTAGAACTGCGCTTGCACATTTTAGTTAGAATATTTGTATGCTAAGTTTTTCTACCTGCCTAAAGAGAACTCTTCATTTTTTGTGCAGCGAGTGATTTGCAATATAATTTCGCTTGTCCGCTACAAGCTCAGCAAAAACTGAAGGGCTTATAATTTATATTCAGGTATAAGAATTTTTTAGCTAAACGAACAAGACTCAGAAATAATTTAGCTACAGTCATTTAATAGTAACAGGTTATTATTAACTTAAACTTGGTATTTTATAGGCTGTGTTTATTAGATACATTACAAAACAACGATTATTTAATATATTCCTTGTGCTTAAATAGAGCTTACTTTGATTTACAATGTAAAAAATGTAACTTATGTAGATACGTGAATATTACGTTCTATGTAGTGGATCTGGAGTTGTACACGTAAAAATATCCACAGGAAGTTGCGTGCACGGTTAAAATATAAATAAAACCAATATAAATAGTTCAGTTATAATACAACAAAATAGAACATTCAAAAACCATGATTTACAGAATTAACATGACAATAATATAAATATTTGTTATAAATTACATTTCTCTCAAAATACCGTTCTCACAACTGGTACTCAATACTCACTACAACTATTTTGAAGTTACAGACAGACCGTTTAAATTTTATTTATATATATAGAAGTATCGATTAAATTTATGAAATATTTCTATATTGCAAATCTAAATTACCTATTGAGAATACAATATGCACAAGCATTTACTTAAACTGTTACAAGATGCTGATTTAATGAATGTCTAACAAACAAAATCGTTATGAACTAAAACCAAAATAATGTTGGTGCCAAAGTCTTGATAATTCCGTATTGTTACCCAGCATTAGTTTAATTAACATGCTATGTTATCTGGATGTGGCTAAACGTGGAACTTTTAATCGGAGGGAATAGTGCTAATTTACATAGTTTAACTATTCGCCACGTTCTTTCTTCGGATTTCACATCAAGATATTAGTAACGGTAATGTCAATCAGATAGTTGGGCCCTTAGGTCAGCTATTTACGTAAATTAACTGATTAATAAGGTCGTGTATAGAACATTGTATATAGACAAGCAATCCTGGAGTACAACATATTGTTGTTATCTATTAATAATATCTCTCCATATATTCTAAAATCCACCTGTAACAGAAATAAGTGAGAAGGATCATGTGTATCGCAAGAACAAAAAATGTATTGAAATGCAAATATCGTTAAAAAACTTGCAAATATCTGTTCTGTTAAATAGATTTATTAGTATAGTTACTTTGGATGTAACTGTAGCTGCTAAGTCGAAGGGAGTCGTTTCGATAGCCTACCCTACCTAGATAGGTATTATTTGCTGACTAAACACATCCCCATTGATTATTTGTTCAATTTAGTTCAATTATATTTATTTATATTTCCAAATGCATATTAACATGGATGTAACTGTTTTTCCAGTTCTTCGATTACAATAATATAGAAAGTAAAGCTTAAAAGATCGGATAACCTTATTAGAATTTTAAGTAGAGTTGACCAACGATATTAATCTATTTATATTTTCTACTCATCCTATCACTTACCAAACATTCTATAAAGATAAACTGATATTTCAAATAGCGTGTGGTCGAAATGTTAAAACGATCGTAAACCTTACTCTATGGCTGGGCGGCCCAGCTTGTCACACGTTTTTATGACGATGTACTCGCAGGTACCGACAACGAAACAAGAAAAATAAAAGTAATGATATAAATAAGGACTAGTAGCTGTATTAATAAATCAGATCAAGTATACAAATAACTACTTTTGGATTTTTATTTCTCTTGCCTCAATAGTAACATTTATTATTCGAAGAGAGCCCAAATTTAAGCCATACAGTTTTTTTTAAAACAAATAAATAAAATAAGTAGGTAGGTTTTCTACAAACTAAAAACTCATAAAAATAAAGTACCTATAGACACAGTTTTACTACTTTTCCATGGCTAATTTTGTAATTAATAAAATAGAGAAATATATGAGAAAAGTGAAAAAAAAAATGAGATTTACGAACAAAACCAAATCTTATATTGTATCTTAACAATGTGATGGACCGGTTCAGTTTACTTTTTCAATTATTCCATTCATCGATTCGTGGTTGAAATTCCTTGTGTTTTATATCTTTTATTGCGTTCTTACGCACCGGATGTCGTCGTACTTGGCTAAGGTCACTTGTATACCTTTTTTATTAGTGTCTACATACGTCAAATATTCAAACAGGTTAGTACTACTACCAGAATGTCTCACATCACAGATCTCCCACAGTTTGCAGTTAGGATACAGATAAATGTTAAGGGGCAATAAGTTAACAATGGAGTGATTTATAATTAAGTAATTATAAGTCATTCTCCATTCTTAAGTTATAGCCCTTTTAGAAGTATTGGTGGTCGAGCCAAGCACTGTGTGTTGCTTGACTATAAAATAAAGTGGAATTAAAAAACCAAAGTCAAAGAGAAAGAAAGAAACAAAATGAAAATGAATAAGCCTTTTATATTATACAATGTAAAATTGTAGGTACCATGTAAAATAAGAATGATTCACGCTGATAAATTTAAAATAATATTTAAATCACTAAAAACTTAAAACAAAATATGTAGTAGTAATATTAAAATATCTAAAAAAACATTACTATATCTACTTTATAATAAATATTTTATAATATTTGCTCAACTGAAATAAATAGTGCACCATTAACCTTAATTACGCTGAGAAGCGCAATCAGCTCTATGATTATTTTATGTAGCGAGTATCGTATAAATTTAAAAGTTAAATATAAAAAAATCATTGCATACCATGAACGTTTTACACTGCACCATTTCAAATCTCGAAATAGGCGTGTACAAAAGCAACAAGAGTCTTATGAGTTTATGAAAGGAATAGAAATCAGAATTCTATCATTTGAACTAAATTGAAATATAAAAGTTTATAACCATATGTTATGATATTAAAATATTAATTAAATCTTTCTGTTAATTGTACCAGAATAATATTTTCTGTGGAGATTTTTGAGGTGTTGATTACACTATCGATTTGCTTTCATTTATTAGTAAATAATAAGACTTCAAAGATAGAATTACGCAAAACCAAATTAAGTCGGAAAATATTTCATTATCCCTAAGAAATTCGTAATACTTGATTTACACGTGCCTTTATCGGAAGGATTCCTCCTTGAGAACAAAACATGAGTCTCATATGAATCGAGATTTATATCCTGGCTTATAACTAAAACCAATGTGTGAACGATACATACTTATTACACAATAATATTCCTTATACGAAGAGCACACTTATTGAAATGAAGATAGATAAAGAAATATTTATTTTTTAATATATTTTTAGCTGCACGCAATATTTAATTTCCTCGTGCCATGACAAACCTTATTTTAATTATATTTTATCTTTTATATTTTTCAATTTAAACAAAGGAAACTTACTTTAGTTGCTTTGTTAAAAAAATATTCAATCCATAAAAAAAACTGTGTCAAATTTCAAACTTTGCATAAAAAGTGAAAATTTTCTTTGATGCGCTAGATTAATAGAAACATTAAACTGTACTTGTCCTCCTGATAGTATTACAAGTAGGGCAAATACAGTTTAATTACATATTCTTACCAAAATTACATTTACTAGTATTGGTAGAATTCATTTTGGTAAAAAAAAATAGTTTTTGACTTTGAGAGACCTGGGTTCTGTGCCTCAAAAGGAAAAACAGTACCCTTATAGAATCATCATTTTCTCTGTCTGTCACGACTATTAATCTCAAGATATCAATATAACAATTTACATTAATATTCCCCTTGAATCACAAACCTTAGTGTGCTCCATTTAGTATGACTTTTGCCGCGTATCAAAATGTATAGGATACATTAACTAAATAACCACGACCTACAGTTAAGAAATTTATTAAGAAATTAAAACTTGCATTATAAAAGAAAGCAAAGAATCCGAACATGTGTGTAATATAAAAGATATAACTATTACGAACTTATATTTCTTATTAATTTTATACGAATTTATTATAATATACGCCCACTAAATTGAGTATGTTAACTTTTATTAATTGTAATGCAGTGTCTCCTGCAATTCTGAATGGTATGTACAAAACAAATACAAAATAATAATAAAAATCCGTAAAGTCGAACGCGAACTTTACCGGTTTTTTATTATTATATTGACTTTATAATATAGACACAATACATGCCTGTATTGCATATTTTACTGTATTATTTATTCCGTTTGCACTTCAGCGTGTGGTCTGCATTCCAAAAAAGTTAATATTTCTTCTTAACAGAATTCTAAACGACTTGTATTTTACGAGCAACGCCCACAATGGCATTACATTGTGTAGTTTGCCTTTATGATTTGTAGAATATGTCCTGGAGAAATGGTAGCCATTTTCACATACTACCGGGGTCAAATCAGACTACTATTAATAGCTAAATGTCACTAAAAGGTCGTATCCCGCTCTGTCCGCTTTCTACAGCTTTGATTTTAAACTGGTGCAACACGCCTTCGGCTATTTGAAAGGTCAAGTAAAAAATGTTATCTATTTTCAGCCCTGTTTCACATTCTATGGTATTGTTGCAACAAGTATTTACCTATTTAGACGTGTTTTATAGCTTAACAGATAGCTCAGATAGCTACTATAGTACTCTAGTACATTATCAGATAAATAAAACATGTTGTGCAAAAAATATTTATAAAACTTGAAAAGAAAAAATTATAATATCCTAATTTTTCACGATTTCTATAAAATATATCTGGTAAGTATTTTTTGCCTTCTGATTCCATTATGCAAGATGAAAATCAACCGATGCGTGACATTTATTATTTAATACACAATTTAGAATTTCACGCCCTTTTATAAATTAATGAAATTCGCACCGTTGAGTAGGAAGCTATTTCGAAACGTATCTCTAGAGACGAGAATTTAAAAATGCATTGGTATGTCTCAGTTGCTCAGAACTTGTGTGTAATTTTGCGATGGTAGTCTTTTTCGATGAGAAACGCTGAAGAACAGAAGGTACACATTTAATATCATAATTGGTTAGGGACTTTAAAGGACAACGATCCAGCGATATCCTGTATTATGTTGTACTCCATATAAGGCTTACTTTTTGTCATAATACATTTCATACAAGTAACTTTCTACTGTAAACGATTACGCCTCCGCTTGGTCACTGCGTTGCGTCATAGTGGAAATTACATCTTAATGAAAAAAACTTATTGAGAAACTAGCATAATGCTAAATTCGATTGATTTATTTTCACATTTGACATGTATAACAAGTTTCATAAATAATACATTAAAGTATTTATTTTTGTTATATATGTTTAGTTGGTATTTTGCATTTATATAATTATATTTCTCTTTATATTCATATCGTTTCATTTTCCCTTTAGGTGTCTAAAGATGAAGCACCGCGTTCAGTTACACCATTTAATACTATATATTGCACTAATTCTGTAATAAATGGCAAACATGACTATACACTAATTCAATCTACCTACCCTACTATGTGGGTAAACACGAAACTGGACTTAAAAAAATGTCATAAGAATTATGCAATACTTAAAAGTAACTATAACAAACATTACTCAGGCTATGTTTGGAGGGAAGTTAATATTTGTAGTAAAAGTGTACACACAAATGTGACCAAAAATAGAGAAACAGGAATCAATAATAGCTGTTAACCTATTTGGTAATAGAATTATGTTCACGTTAGTAGGTAGTTTAAAAAAATAAGAATAGACTCTCAAATTCTGTTTATTTACACTGATTAACTTAGTATTTTCTACACGATATATGCTACACATTGCAGGGTAGGGAGGTAGTAAGGGAACTTGGGAACCTAGTTCTAAAAGACTCCATATTTATTGATAAATTTCCGTCCCCCACTTTCCGCCGAATTCGATTAAACGAATTAAAACAATATACATATGAATATCGTTATAGCAAACAAAATTAACTTTAAGTCCGAATACATTTAATAAGTCTATTGACAATTCAGGCTGTACAACATAAACATTATAAACTCATTTACGTTTTTAATATATAATTATTATATAATTTTTCATACACATAAATAAGAATACAAGTCACAATATTTATAGTACAAACAAATAATATTTATAGTACAAAAATGTTGTAAAAAAAGAAATTTTACTCACTCGATGCAACGTATGGGAACAAGAATCACCTAGAGGTCGTAATCTTGAGGAAAGCTGCTTACCTTCAGTATGCCTTCGATATTAGAGAAAATACATACACAATATAACTATATATAATAGTTTTTTATAAAGAGTAAGAGTACGATACATTTTGTATGGCACAGAACAGCGTGTTTCCTAGTTACTCTTTGCCTATCCCGCCATGTGCGATATACAACGTGAAGCGAGTATATTCATTTGACTTGCTACCGTGTATCGTTAGGGCTTAGTGAAATCGAATATAATTATAATCATGAAAAAAACTTCTAAAACTTTTTTCCTTACACATATACTGGTACATTCATTTCAGCATATTATAATTTTTCTGTTTTTATCTTTGCTGAATGGAAAAGTGTACGTACTGTCAGTAATAGGATTATTTTGAATGGAAAAATGTAATTAATTACTGTAAATTTTTCCATATAGACTTGCAACATTTATTTTTTTTTTACTGAAAGTGGTACTTATATCAAACGTTTTTTTTTTTTTGATATTTCATATCAGGTGTCAGACACTTCAGACTTAAGATATCTGGCCAAATAATTTTATTCAGACGAAGTCTTAACTAAACCGACTTAACTTGTAAAGTGGAATAATTTAATGCAGCAGCTGTGGATTCGTGGTCCAATCAGGGCAGTGGTTACAAATCCCATTTGTGTATCACACACTATTTCTATTTAGTCTCTATAGATAAAAATAATTTTAACATATTGTCCATCAAATTTCCATTCACACCAGATTGTTACTGTTTAAAAATGAATAGCATCAAAATATATGTTAATACGCGACGGATAACATCAGTCACGGATTCGTACAACAGAAAAAGAAAATGAAGCGTTGCTTCCGCCATTCATTAAGTAAGTAGTCCAGCATGAATACAGTTTTAAATATAACTTAGACCCTGTAATAATACGTTGGTGTTAGGTTTTTGTATTGCCTGTGTGACCTCACGGTTCGATTAGAAAAAAGTAAAAAAATACATAGATTTTTTTTTTAATGTCTACAAAGATTTTGTAGAATATTTCGTTTTTTTTGAAACTCTAAAATTAAACTATTGTATAACTTAAATTTCACGTATATTTTTTTGTATTTCGACACGCCTTAGAGACCTTAAAATATTTAAGTATTACGCTTTGTAATTATCATACTCAACTTTTTTTGAAAGGCTTGCCGTGGTACTGTGGAACAAGCGAATGACTGCAAGCCCCGACGGTTATGGATTCAATTTCCACTCTAGGGACTACAATATTTAAGCCATAGCGAAAATTATATGAATCATAATTGGGAAATACGAGTATGGTATATTAAAATGAATATCTATAATGGTTTTGCTGTTCTGAATCATCAAGGCCGTGTTCCGTTCGCTACTGTCGAGTTCAATGCATTCTTTCTTACTACAATTTAATATACTTACAGTTTTTGAGGATCGTATTAGTGAAGTTATGTTTTGTTAAATGTCATTGTATCGTAAGTCATTTTCTTTTATTTCTCTAATCTTCTTATTAAAATTATAACTGGAAGAGCTGGCTGTCTTAAGGCTAATCTCTCTCTAGCTACCAAAATTTGAAAGAAAAACACTATTAAGCTAAGCATTTTAAAATTGCATAATGAAGTAGTTTGGTAGATAGTAAGCGTTGTTGATCACTCTAAAAGCGAAACTCAATTAGTTTCACTTTTTAACATGCAATGTCTAGAATTTGGACAAAGAACGCACAGCACAGTGTCTTGACAATTTTCGTCTTGCTAATAAGATTCTTAGCCTGAGTTACAACTTATTTTTATGCTGCGTTGATTGTGTAATCCATGCAAATATACAATTTATGAACTGTTTTATAACTTGACGTAATAACTATATTTATAGTTTATACGAATAGCCTGAGAATATTCTCTCGTCATCGTCTCATCGTCGAAGTTTAATGATTTGTTATTTCCAACAATTTCCAACAGTTAGGCCTACTGGTAGGTTTATTTATATTGCGCATTCATTTTAAAGATATTGCGCGCCGGAAATCAATTTCGCGCTTCATTTGTAAAAAAAAAACAATTATAGTTATATAATCTTAACTCAAATTGATCGACAGTTATTATAAATAAACAAGTAAACTATGCATTTCGTCATATTATACAGTTATATAGTAACAAATTTACCAATAAATTTTCAAGCTATTAATAATGAATAAACCAAGTGACCGTTAAAAGTTATTTATATTTTGATTGTAAAACACAATTCGCGCAATTGAGTAAGTTGTAGCTTGTAAATTAATAATTTAGCATAAAGTTAATAAAAGTCTGTTTGTTCATTGTCAATAACAGCATTATCTTGAGGTTACATACAATGATTGCGATACTGCATTAATTACTGTACTGTTGTGAAAATCACGCTTTCTATATCTTCATCGGCAAAAGCAGAACGGTGGTTGGTCTTGGGCAATAGTTGACGCGTAAATTGCTACTAATCAACAGTGGCCGACTTGCATTAGGCATTGTTTAGAATAAAACTAGTCGAGTTTTGATATTTGATCTCTGTTGTGAAACTTAATAATAAATATTGATTGGCATAAGCTTTTTGATTTCTGTGTAATATTACTTGTATAACCAGCCGTAACGACATTATTAAATATCAAAGTGTGCATATAAAATTGACGTACCTACTACATATAAACACATTTTTAAAAGTAAAATTTTGAATTGTACATGGTTTGACAATATTTATGCTTTAACAATATTTCATAATATTGTGTATATTTGTTTTTATTATGGACAAATGGAATATAAATTAAAATAATTTTATAAACATTTTGAATAAATAATTTAAAGCATACAGTATCATTTATTGATTGAAAATATATGAAATAGTAAAACAAAATAGCATATTTAAAGAAGTTACTTTATTTTTGTTAATATTAAATAAAAAAACGCTTTTCCTATAAAATCGTGCCTATGAATTGTAATGTCAAAACGAACGACGCCCACTAAAAAGTTCATTATCTAGACTCCAGAACAACATTGACACTCCTTTTATATAAAAACTAAAAAAATGCTCATTTAATCCGTCTCACGTTTCGCTATTTAGTTCTTAGATATTATCGCTTTGTTCAACATACTGTGTTACCGTTGTATTTACCTTCGTTTAGGCATAAATTTTAAACAAACAAAACATCCGGTGCCCTTAGGCATGAAGAATTTTCTTTACAAATATTATTTTCTCCCATTAGTTTACTAACAGTTCACCTTTGATTCAACCGATGTTAACGATTTATGGTTCGTTGAGTAAAATTTAAATATTTAGTATGAATAAGAACATGCTCACATAATAATCAAATCACTTTACACAAAATAATTTTATGAGTGCTCTATCGAGTAATTACAATCAGTAAAATGAAATGTATAATAACTGTTAGTACCTGCATATGAGATTTTTTATATTTATAGCTCATAATTTCATTCCACATGGGAGCCACACCAAATAAATAAATTTCATTTGAGAAATGAAGTTTAGGTAATTATAAATAACATAATTGTAGTTATTTAAAAGCCCGAATTAATTTATTATTTTTGAAGTATTTTATTATAAATTAAAACCGAAGAACAAAGTGATTACTAATATTTTGCTCGAAAATATATAACAAGTATTATTATGTATATTTCTTTAAATATTTTTCATAAGATTTGCAGTCTACGACATTACGCATTTGGGCACGTGTACTTAAGCATTAACACTGCAATTATATAGTATAAACAAAGTCACGACAAGCTACAAAAGATTGTTGATATTACATTACAACTGGCCGACTGGAATTTTCATTCAAAGTGGTTTAAAATAAGCTAAGACAACTATATATAGATTTAAATTAAGATAACGTAGAGGCACTTTCAAAATTATAGCGCTTGCTATTGTGGCTATGTAGTGATTTGTTTCTGGCATGCAGTAACTTAAAATTAACGGAGTTTTGCCAATCTATGTTATATTTAGTATATTTACCATTGAAGTGGTCGTATAGAGGTTTGGATGTGCTTAATTAATCGTAAATAAATTGGTTTGTTCCATAGAAATTTCATTAAATACATATATTTCTAGATTTAAACAAGAATAAAATGTAAATAAAACCATGGATATGTTAAAACAAAAAGTATTAAAAATATTAAATATAATAAGTAAACAAATGAATCAAATGTAGCTATAAAGAATCTCATTACAGTTCATCAACAAATCTTAGCTCAGGCAAGTTTAAAATTCCGTGTGTCTACTAATTAGTAGAAGAAATAAAATATCTTTTAATTTTTGGTGCCATATTAGGCCAAGACAACGTTGCATAGCAAGTAGAGCTTTCTGCTGTATTATCTAAGTTCTGTGGACAATAGACCGCATGCGTAATGCGTTATCTTAAATCTGCCTTTTACATTTGGCTTTTCTTATAAGGAGGTCGTTCTAATTCTCTGGTAATGTGCTAATTGCACCAAAAGTTAGAATTTTACTTGCTAATTGTCCTTAATTAAATTTCTCTCGCGGCTTGAATCATGATGAATTTTGTTAACGGAAAGTTTGTTACAGGTACACAAATACAACCCTAAAGACAGTGCTTTTCAAAGGATGAGGAGTAAGCAACGAAGCTGGAATACCTTTATCGGCCTGGATACACTAAAGGCAACAGGTATTTAATTTTTATTTATTATTTAGTTCACTTCTAGCAGTTTAAACATCTGTAACAAATGTTTATATTGTGAGATCTGAGAAGCAACGTTATGCATTATTCTATAACGATTAACGAATACGACAGAAACGATAAATGTTAATTCCTAAACTTGTTAGGCAATGTAAGTTGGATTGCTTACAAAATGAGCTTCATACACTTAAGTTAATTTAGTGTAGTAGTATACTTTTTTGGGAAACGAACGATTTCCATTACCTTTCAAGAAAAAACACAAGACTGTAATTGTAAGGTTATGGATTTATTACCCACTCGAAGAAATGAGATATTTGATATTTTTATTTCTAACTCTGGTGACAATTTAAAGCGCAGTGTTGAGTTTCGCAACTCAACACGCAATGCCTCAAATACGGCAGAAAGTGGGGGGGGGTCTTAACACCAAATTCCCAAGATGATTCTGCCATGTGCGTGATTTAGCGAGAAGCTGGAAACTGTTTGCTCATTAATGTTGACGTAATCAACTTGATTGTCTCCAAAATTATAATGTATTTTTTAATGAAGACAAGCATTGTGATTACATAAAAGGAGTATTTAAACGACACGCTTACGAAAGCTAAATCCACTGTTTAACATGTTCCATAAGCTTGAACACATTGTCGTTTCACACCCACGTGGCCATGTATAATTTCGCGACTTAAGCAATCTGCATAATTCACGATGAGAGATATAATTGTATAACATATGATGTAAAAGTAGTCTTTTCGTTTCTTCGTTCGTTTCTTCGTTTCTGTTTTGATTTTGACTGACACCTTAAGAGATTCGGTTATTTTTAAAGGTAATGAATAATTTGAAAATAAATATTTTTAGGTACAAATAAACAAATAAAATAATTTAATTAACATTTACATATCTTTAGTCCTGTCGTGGTGCTGAGGCACAATCGTGTGACTGTAACCGACAGGTTGTGGGTTCGATCCCCACTCGAGGAAGTGAAATATTTAATATTTTCTATATAAATATTTCACGTTTTCATTTCTTCGCTCTGGTACAAGGCAAAACGCGGCGTTGAGTTCCGCCACTCAAAACGCAATGCCTCAAATTTGGCGGAAAGTGGGTAACAAAAGTAAAACGAATTGCTTAACACTAGATTCCCAAAGTTCCCTCTGCCTACCCTGCCATGTGCGGGATACAGCGTGAAGCTGAGTATGAGTAATTCCTCTTATTTCTATAAACTTACTATAAATTTTACGATACAATAACTTAGAGATTTTTTTTATCCTTGTAATAGCATGTCTGTAAAGGCACTTTATTATTGCAAAAAACTTTAAAATTATAGGCGTTACTATAATTTATTTACTATTTTTATATTATGCTGTACCTACCTATAACATGTTTTGTAATAACATTTTGCATTTTATGGACCATTCATATGGCCTTAACGATAATTACAACAGGCTAATCTTAGTTGTCAAGAAAATGTACATTTAAAGGGCTGTAAATCCTTTATGAGCGACAATGAAGCTAAAACCGGCATAATGGAATATAATGGAGCGAAAGAAAGTCAAGACATTAGGTAGCCACAATGTCTACTTGCTTTAGATTTTTATCTGGAGTAAAGAGCAATTTAGTAGAGAGTAAAGTGAATTAAACTGTAGCTCTGGATGATTCTTGTTTCTTACTGCCTTATCTTTTTTATTTCTTTAGTTTATATTTAATTGAAATATCTTTATTAATATCTTAATTTTTTAGCAAAAATATTGTAACTGTTAAAACAATGAAATACAGTTATAACTGTTTTCTTATGATGGTACGAGCATGATGCGTACCTATACACTTAAGAATAAATCTGGTTAAAACTTCCAATTTGTAATAAATAGCTTTTCTTATCCATAGCCAAACTGTTCAGATGTTAAAAAAATCTATGGACAAATGTGAAAAAGTAATAGGTATATTTATTTTTCAGACAGTCAATAGTACACAATAGTACAGAAGCTTACATAACTCAAATTTAACAATTCATTAGTCAGACTTAATATTTTATACCCAGATAATGTTCGCAACTATGAAAGTAATAGGTAGTTGCAACAATTTGACCTCTAAATAGAGTTCTTTATTCCTAGTTGTTTTGAACAAAAATCCAGACTGCATAACACTACAAAGAAAAAAAGGCAAATAGTTAATTAGGATCCGAATCTTTTTTAATTTTACAAGTCGGTGGGGATTTAATTGGTTGAAGAATAGGTCCGATTGTAAATCCTCCACAGGCCTGTGATCTAGCTCTTTTCTCAGAATATTACATAACACGTTTTTGTGGTGTTTATGGTCAGCCATCAGTTGAATCCATATCTTTTTAGGCTCATCCATATTTTTTTACACACTATCATTAATATTGGTTCCGAAATTAAATTACATGTATCGTCGGCGTATAACCTAATATGGCACCTTAGTCCAAAAAACGCTATATCAGTTACGTAAAGTGGACTTACAATTAAAGAAGAGACCATAAATGTATGAATAGTAATTATTTAAATAAAATTTTAAATAACATTAGATGTTGTAATTTTGTTCATTTGTAGTTCATAAACGTTTAAAAAACTCATACACTTGAATTGTACTTATCTCATTTTATGAAACACTCATAAAAGACAAAAAACAAGCAGGAACAAATAGGATTTAATTTGATAAAGAAAATATTAACTATCGGAAAGACGAATTTTAGGAAACCGAAATTTTAATTACTAGATTTATAAATATTTTGTTTACACAAAATGAAATATATGCAGATTCATTTTTATTTCATTTTCATTCTATAAATAGATAGATTCCAACGTCGCGCCGACTCTAAATTCACTCTCGTGGACCAATCGCTTTGGCTTATCTTCGATCGTGACAAGAGCAATCGGCTTAAGCTTTTCGCATGAGTTTGCATAAGATTTTTTGTTACAAAAAAGTTGGATACCAGTGTACCTCTATGTTAAATGAAATTAACAAGAAATGAAAGAATTAAAAATTTATTAATTTACCAAATTTGCCGTAGGTAAATCATATTAAATATGTTATATTAATGTTTATCCTAGAAACTTAGCTACAACTTATGAACGTTTATTTAAAAATATCTTAATATTTAGTAAAAATATAACTATATTATTTTTTAGCTATCCAGTATTACATCCTCAAATTTTCAATATGTATGTAGAATTAATTTAAAAATAAAATACCAAAAATGTATAGGTATATATAAAGTCTTGAAATATAAAATATATTATCTAGAAATATATTTTTCATAAACAATTTAATTAATTTAGTTTAGTTTAGCAATTAAAAAGTTAAGTATATTTAATTTATTCTATTTAATTTACTTTTACGTTCGTATAGTTAAGTTACTTCTGAATGAAAAAAATAACTGGATTCTTTAATCGTTTTAAGGACATATTATTATATAAATATAGAAAATATAATCACATAAGTCTAGTTTATCATAAGTTTTCAATGTAAAAAATAATAATAATAACAATTTAAAAAACCAACATATATTAATATCATAATATCACATTTAAAACTTTATAGGACGTACAAATCTATTCTGCACTACATAAAATATGTGTGACATACTAATTTTAATTACTTGTTTTGTTAAATTTGTACTTATTGGCTACGTTGTAAGTTGTCAAGGTAGCTGAAGGCCACAGATCTCATTAACCTCAGATTCAAAAGAAATAAAACAGGTTTTGCTCTTGTAGTAATAAGACGTATAGCTAGTATGTCACTTTTTTATCAATATTTGTAGTAATAATATTGTTAACATGTAAACGTATACTACACAAAAATGTCACAACAATATACATTAATTTTTTGAACATTATATTTTTAGCACTTATACATAAAAAATATTTAATATAAATATATATATTTATATACTTATTTAAAATCACTTTATATTAAAATGAATAAATATTTATTGATTTAAATATAAAGTATATGATATGTATTCATCATATAAGTGTATTAAAATGAATAAATATTTATATATTATAAAATAAATTTATTTTCAGTATTTTTATAAGGAAACTGAATAGTGACATCCTGACTAATACAGGTATAATAAAGCAGAATTGCCTTACGAGCCGGTCCATCGCAGGTACTCGTAACTTTATGTTCATTCGACGATTCAAAAGTTCTTAGAATAGTCTATTTAAATAAAGAACACTTTGAATCTGAATTATTAAACATAATTGATTTCATTCTTGTTATAAATAGATATCATGGCCATAATTACATGCAAGTTTTAAGATTATATAAGTTTACTATAACTGCTTACTACTACTTCTTATAAAAAGAAAGAAAAAACATTATTAATATATTTATTCTATACAATTTTGTTGGTAACTCTATCATATTTTTCTAAATAATAAATAAGTACAGTCGACCTTTTCCTCAGAAATTGTCACGTGGGCATTATACCCACGTAATATTTTTATATTAAATAACAAAACAGATATACGCCCACACGATTTAGTAAGAAACACTATTGAAAGTTATTTATTGTACATAAATGTCCTTTTAATGATGGAATAACCCTAACTATTATTAGATGAGATGAGATATAGTTTGCTATAATTTTAGTACCTATGTTTAGAAATTAATTAATTTAAAATAGCCGTTGTTGGGATATTGAATGTTTTATATTTCAGGTTCAAATAAGATGTTTTTTGATTTTGAGTCTAATTCTCTTTTTTTAAGCTTCAAACTGAAGGAACTTAAGAACCTAGTGTTAAGCTCCGGTCCATTCTCCACTAATGTGAGGCTTAGTATTGAGTAGCGGAACTCAACGCCGCGCACTGCCTTGTCACCAGTTACAGTTATACGCTTGTGCCCTGACAGGTCTCATTAATGCTAATATATTTAATATGAATTCTGCAATTTTCTTCAGATTTTACTCTTTATTATCATAGAGAATAATAAATAAAATGAGTGTATCGTACGTAACTGTCATCGTATGCAATGCAAATTGCATCGATACTTGACCAAGCGCATCGGTTAGCGACGCCTGTCATCGACAAAACATATTCAATGTAGAGTTCTTTGAAACGGATGGTCCAATATTACATTCTGAATAATAATGAATTTTGACATAAATTTATGATATTTATATTGAAATGAAATAATAAAATAATGTTTTCGCTCTTAAAAACCGTGAATTATATAAAATTACTGTCTTTTTTTCATAATATTACTATAACGGAACCGCAAAAGAATGGCAGACAGATTTTATCGTGATTACGCTATTAAAGCTACATTTATATATGAATCATCTTTTAGGAATGTGTAAAAAACAATTTATTGCACTATAAAATTTTGTCATTACGTGCCATGGCACAATAAGGTCTGGTTGTGTGTTCAGGTTATACTGGAGGATATATATATATATATATATATATATATATATATATATATATATATATATATATATATATATATATATATATATATATATATATATATATATATATATATATATATATATATATATATATATATATATATATATATATATATATATATATATATATATATATATATATATATATATATATACATTTATATATATATATATATATATATATATATATATATATATATATATATATATATATATATATATATATATATATATATATGTATATATATATATATATATATATATATATATATATATATATACATCAAGTCCAGTAACTACGTTATGTTTCACCGTCTTAATAAATAGCAAGGGAAACCCTAAAAAAACTAAAAACAGAATGATTTATCTCATACGAGAAGATAAGTAAATCATATGATATCATTATTTTTATTTATTACACTCTACAGTATGAGCCTACTATGGTCCTAATTAAAGTGATTTTTGCCTCATGTGTCTGCTCCTTTTTTCTAACGGTAAGCTTATTATACAACCGGCTGGTACGAATAAGTTTTATACATGTACAAAATGGTTGGCCATTTGTTGCAAATGTCTCTATATATTAAAGATCATTATCGCATGTAGCAAGTATTGACATTAAGACATCACATCGTGTTATAGGCGATGCATTTATGATCACCGCTACGTGGAAATACATATTATGCTGCATACGTATTAAAACAATATCGATAGCTAATCCATAATTTAGTAGGATATCCTATTTCCGTCAGGTACGTTAATGTACATAGTAATGTAAAAATGCAATACTGCTATATTTGATTTTCACTCTTTTATATAGATAATCAATCAAAAATTTTAATATCTATATATGGACACTGTTCCATTGAGACATATCTTTTTATTGCAATAAATACACCTAAATTCAGTATGTAGGCATATGGAATATATAAATTTATTTTAAACGTACATCTTTAACATTCTGTAAATGTTAACCATTTTAAAGCGTAAGCAATCATATTATTCATGATTTAAGTTCTACGAACTAGAAAACATATATGCAAAGATTTAAATATAAACAAGTAATATATGTATCAAGTTGTTATTCGTACCTAGTAAATTGAAACCCGAGACAGCTAGAAACAAATTCGTCGGAGCTCGTTACAACCATCAGCATGCATCATCTGAGACCACACAGAGAGGAATTGATGTAAAAACTGATTTCACAATACGGTATAAAAAAAAGTTATGTTTACTAAAATCCAAATGAAGGTAAGAACCATTAATATATTTTGATATAGGAACTAACTACACAACTATTATTATTTATATTTATTTCTAGTAAACTGTTTTTATTATTTAAAATGATATATTAGCTAATGAATAATGACTATGATTTTAATGAAAATCCATATCCATAAGTACTTGTATAAATTATATTTTTTTATATCTTCTATAAAAGCTGTCAGATCACCATAGTTTAAGAAGAAAATAATTTAAAAAGAAAAAAATCGTGCACATCCCTAATCAAGACATTATATCACTATAACGGTATGTAATAAAAGCACCCGCCGTATGTCGCTTTGAACATGTTGACGGACATGCACAAACGAGTTAATATAAATGCGATTCACCGGGCAAGATAAACCTGCCTTAGGTTCACTAAACAACCTGAGTTTCGTCTAAAAACTATAAAACGACGGCCGTGGTTCTTTTTTAAAAAATTCTGAGAAATTAACGACAGTCCAGCGTGGTGCTTCACACTTGTAGGGTCAGTTTTAATTATTATTTAAATTAATTTATTGAATTACTTTTAGTTACTAGTCTCTCTTTTTTTATTTCAAGCTGTATCTCGCACATGGCAACGGATACGCAGCAGGAATTTAAGAAACTAATGCTAAGTTAAGATACTGTGTTCCGTTTTTCACGTTCCATTCATTTTGAGTGTACGCAATGGCGGAACTCACTCCACGGTATGTTTTGTTATTAACGCCGCGCTTATGAACACAATAAATTATATCTAATGGTACTAAATTAATATATATCTTAAAAGACATTTTAATAAAGACGAACTAAAAAAATAAATTCAGTAAAATAAAGTTTAATGAAATTAAGATTAACTGTAAAAAAAACCAAGTCATAAATAAATAGGTTGTAAAAACGAGAGATAGGTTATATTTATTTTTTTTTATTTATAAAAGTAATACTTACCTTTTTTGAAAACTGCTGTTGGTTGTAATTCTTAGTAAATTAAACCACATACCTTGCAAGGCTGTTAGAGGTCGAATTCTTGTTTTAATATGGATGTTTTTTTCTTGCATATATGTAGGTATGTACATGTAATATCAGCTATTGACTCAGTATCAGCATATATGGAATACTTATTTATTTATATTATATGCTATATAATGTTAAGGACACGTATACGAGAAAAAAATATTTTAGTACTTACACATTTCAAATCAACTTCACTCAGCTTCACGCTGTATCCAACACATCACATGGTAAGCAGATGGTAGTTGGGAACCTATTGTTAAGACACTCTGTTCCATTCTCCACTTTCCGAATTGGACCAATTGTTTAGTGAGTGGCGGAACTAAACGCCGCGCCTTGTCTTCAAGAAATGAAAACTTTAAATATTTAAATTAAATATACATCGCGTGTACAGTCATATTGTGCGCTTGTGCCTCTGCGCTACAACAGGCTTCATTTAAAATAAATATTTTTATTATTTTACATAATTATTGAATTCATCTTTTTCGGATATTTTAGTGGGGAACGGAAGTGGAACGGAGTGTCTTAAAACTAGGTTCCCAAGTTCCCTCTGTATACCCTTCCATGTGTGGGATACGCCGTGATGCTCAGCTTTTAGGATATTTAACAATAACACTAACATTAATGTATGTGAAGCTGTTGGGTTGGCAAAAATGTTTAATGCATTTTTTAATTACTTATTTTATATATTAAAGAGCCGTAGCTGTAACAGTAGCCATATATTAAAGACTTATTTATTTGTATTATAAAACTTTACAAATTATTACTAATCGTAAAAGCTATACTAAATTGAAAAACCTAGTAAAGTTTAGGCGGGCGATAAGTAATTCTGAATTCAAGTGTCTTGTTTCAACGTAACAGCGGCAATATTAGAGCTATGTCGTTTAAAGTACAATACTCTTTGCGTAATTGTATTATTCACGCGGTAATAAATTTGCGCTTTCTAAATTCTGCTAGTCTAAATGGTAAGTTCATTTAGACTGGTATGATTTGATCTACACTTTTGTACTGTCTTTATAAGCCTACTTGATCATTGGGTAATTATCTATTTATTATTAATTATGTACACTTTATTAGTTAAAAATTTAAGTACTAAAATTAATTATTGAATAAATTTAAAGAGATATTTATACTTAAAATAAATCTGTTCCTGTACTGCCTGTACATATAATAATATAATTCTTATATTATTGTAATAGGGCCCAGAATAGTGTTTATTTTTTAAATTTTTGTCTGTCTGTCTGTGCGTTTGTACGCGCCAATCTTAGAAACGGGTAGGTAACCAGATTTACATGCAATTATCACTATTATAATTTGGTATCCTTTCTTCAACATTTAGTGTTTGTTTTTTTTTTAATCTGTTAGTAATTAATAAAGTTACGTCAATTTAAAATATTTCATTCGAAATTACTACTTTTATTTATTTAGCTGTAAGTTGAGTTTTCAATGTTTTGTTAAACTAAATAAATAAGTTTAAGGTGATAAAAATATTAGAAAAGAAAGTAAAATATATACATATATATATAGGTATATATATACATATATATATATATATATATATATATATATATATATATATATATATATATATATATATATATATATATATATATATATATATATATATATATATATATATATATATATATATATATATATATATATATATATATATATATTTATATATATATATATATATATATATATATATATATAATATATATATATATATATATATATATATATATTTTATATATATATATATATATATATATATATATATATATTATATATATATATATATATATATATATATATTAAGAAGCGTGCACGTTTAACACAATAAATATTATATTAATTTAATTTTTATATAATCTATATTAAACTGGCATGTTGATTATTCCCGTATACCTTTTTTTCATTTATAAGTATTTAAAATAATTATAATACTCATTATAACGTACTTTCTAATGTCCCAAGAGACACTGCGAACAACAGATTTGTCTCGAAGATATGACGACACAATGGTGCTATCTTTATCATCGTTGTTTCCCTTGAGAGTAATGGTATTGATTTCTATAACGACATCACAAATAATTTTACAAATAACCAATATAAAATTATGTAAGATTGGAGACGAGTTATCGATTCGTTGTTTAGAAGGAAATTGACCAATTGTGGTTCAATCATCGAACCGCTCTGTGACCCGTCCTTTCATTTGTCAAACTAGTTTTAGACCAACTTCGATCTTATTAGTAAAGCCCCATTGTCTGACAGTGTGATGAAATATGACCCGTATTGTTAGAGTAAGCTTCAACTTTCTATGAATATATGCACGGTGCAGAGTAAGTTATTTCGTTAAGAGAAATGATGTAATATTCTACTAGCTACTCACTTCCATTTTACAGTCGCTAATTTATTTTGCACCTTCAAACGGAAACCTGAAATTAATTATGAGAATTTATATATTTCTTTTTTTAGCTTTAGGCTGTATCTCTCGTAAAGCAGGATAGCCAGAGAGTTCCTACTTACGTTCCCCTCTTGCATAACGTGTTGAGTGGCAAAACTCAACGTAGCGCTCAGCCTGTTTAGTAATTAAAATATAAACGTATGTATTGTATTAACACTAGGTACCCAGCGTGTTAGAACACACCACGAATATAACGAATAGTAATTAAAATATTGTCTTTTACTTTTTAGTTTTTGTGTAAATTTCAATTTCAACTAATAGATTAAAGTCGTTTTCTATTTTAACTTTTTTTATACGTAAAGATTATGCATGAAAATATCAGATAGATATTATTATTTAATCCTGATATGTGAATATGCATTACAATAGAAAAGTTTAAGTATATCACGCAATATATGTAAGTAGTAAACGATGTACGTATATCATCCAAATTATATAAAAAATGCCTGTATATATACTTTCACTTATTTCAATTTCAAATTTAAATTATGTTTCTAAAATATATATGATACAATAGTAATATTGTTAAAAATATAAAGGGAACGGTTTAAGCCTCAACAATGTCTAACATAACTGGACAATTTTCTATCAAATTTGTCGACAACAATAGATGGACCGTTGCTTCTTAATATGAAATATTTCTTCAATCTTTTATTGCTGCCTAGACTTTTTTAACATTTTGAAGCAATAACATTTTTAATAATAATGTTTCTGTGTGTTTCATCAATGCAATTATTATTAGATACCTGTCGTGGCGCAACGGCGCAAGCGTGTGATTGTAAATACGACAGGTTGTGGGTTCGATCTCTTCTCTAGGAAATGTAATATTTCATATTTTCAATTTAAATATTTAATATTTTCACTTCTTCGCTCTGGTGACAAGGCAAAGCGCGGCGTTGAGCTTCGCCACACAACACACAATGCATCAATTTCAGCGGAAAGTGGGGAACTAAACGGAGTGTCTTAACACTAGATTCCTAAGTTCCTACCCTGCCATGTGCGGGATGTAGCGTGAAGCTGGGTTTTTATTATGAGATGAAAATAAAAATAATCTTGAGATACAGTTCTCTGCTTTTATATTTCTCTATTTGAATTTTCAAGTAAAATCATGAAAACAACTATGTTTTAATATTAATTTGGTCGAAACAGAAATTTAGATATGTTACTTTTTTGGGTCCATGCTATTTCATTATAATTCGAACAATATATTTGGAACATATTCTTATGCAATGGACATTTGTATTAAATCTTGATATAAACTAAATGCGTAACATAGGTGTGTTCTAGGAGCTAATCAAATAGGTCGGTGTAAATTACTACAACCGCAAAACTTGTTGGGTGAGCTTGTACGAATTAACCAGTTGCGGATACAATCACGGTTGCCATTCGCAGTAATGACATAGTGAACATTAAATAATACACGAGAATTAGGACACCCTGTAATATAATGATATTATTTAAAATAAAATAAAATATTAAAAAAAATTCTACATATCCTAAGTAGTAAATAATATTTCATTAAGTAACTATACCTGACTGTACTATTATATTTATTGATCTTTACATGATATATTGTGCACAACCTATTGAATAATGTTCTCGAAATGAAGGTATAAATTTACTTGACAGTCGTTGTGCGAAAAAGAGTTCGTGACAGTCCACTGAGAAACTACGATTCCCACATTCACGGGTCAAAATGGCACTTGTTTTAGTTTAAAGCTGAGATTCAGCAAATATGACCACTAACGTGCTCGACAAAAGCGTTTGTATAGTGTGCATGAAATCGTCATCTCAATAACGTTCACTATTCCCCGTCATAATCCAAGGAACATTGCATATAATCATGGCCAAGCGTCATAACTCATGCAGAAGAATATTTAAATTCGTGTTTGCACATTTAGCACGCAAGCTGTAACAGGCAGATAGTTACGGTTCTCACGCGAACCAAACTTAACATATGATTTTACGGTAGTGCGGAAACGGAAAAGGAACAAGTGACTTGTCACTTTATAATAACCGCCCTTTAAAAGTATGTATTCTAATTGTTTTTGAACGTTTGTCGAGACATACATGATGTATTTCATTTTTTAAGTGTTAACAATACTAATATATACTAATGTAATATTACGTAGTCATTTTTAAATATTTAAAAATAATATATTTTTAATTTCATACATAAAGTTTTACTCTAAAATACCTTATATACTCTAAATTATACCTAAGCAACAGTTGCGCAGCTGGCAAGAAATAAAGCTTTTGAAGTTTAATATTTACTAATAGCTCAGATAAACTTGTTATTCTGTCCACGGAACTAACAATGCGCGGGCGCACACAGATAACAGTCGATATAGAACGTAGCTTTGCAGTACACACGCCGCGCCGAATGGTAACTGTTTCGTATCAGGCCATACATTTTTACATGAGTGGTCGTTAAATCACCGTATTATGTTCAACATGATTATATAAGCTTGTATTATAAGAGACCTTCCGGCATGTTTATATCCACTTATCAACTCCCAACAAACCGACAGTCACGATTTTGTAGGTCGTTATATGTATAACACTTTTCACGTTAGAAATGTAATGCTGAAACTAACTTATTATAGGTATACAATTTTTGGTACGTACGTTAAAATATTACTTAATACGTCCATGTATATGTATTTTTCGTGAAAGTACTTTACTAAGTTAAAATTATTTATATATAAATATAGGATTATTTTAATAAAACGAACAAATAAAAAAAAATTTGGCCCCTTTCATATAATACCATCTGATTGAATTTATGCACTCATTTATGAAACTTATTCACAATATAAGACAGTACACTATCTAGATTACTTTAGAAAGCAACATCGTGATGTAAGAATTGAGAATATGCAGTATAAGAAAACTACTTTTCTTGTTTAAATCTGTCTTTACAATATCTTTTTCGAGGTCTATCACATGAACGATCTAAAATGTATAAAAATTTTGACCTTTGTCCGTTCGCTTTCAATAAAACAACACTGCGGTTTCGCTCCATTGCACTGTAGCAAATTCTAAATAAAGGCATCTCGTCACCGCGAATATTTATTACGTTCGCTTACCCCTGTGCAATATAGCCGGGCTCGCCTCACTTATGTTAATTTATTCGCGTTTCAATGAGATGACTCTACAAAATTCCTTTAGATGCAGTCGGATTCTTTTGGCGATATATTTTTATTTTTCATTATTCTGAATATTGTAATATATATATACACTTCTTAATTTATATGCTTAGCACTCCATGATTCATAAATGTTAATGTATTATGAAAATAATACAAACCGATTGCTAGAAATGCAAATATCTATACACAAGCAGCTTATTGCTCGGAGCGCATAAATCAAACTTAGACAGACGTATTATTAAGCTTGCTAATCGCTTTCGACATGTTTCAAATGTAATAATAATTGTAAACGTGATTATATTGTAAAACATGTCCAAATAACAGAAACCAATTAACTCAATCGTTTCAATACTTAAATGTTTCACATACATGGATGATATTTTGATTAATACTAAATAATAATAATTCTGCCACGAAATATTAGATGTTGTTTTTTTTATAATTCTTGTTTTAATTTTTATTAAGACGTAGTTTATGCTTAAACTATATATATAGTATAGTATGTTCTTATATTTCCCTTACATTAAAATGTGTTTTCTTAACACCAACAAAAAATTATATACTATTAAAAAAGGTTTAAATAATAACAAAAATATAATAACTAAAACCAAAATTCTAAGATACAAAAGTTAATTATAAATTATTTATGAACAGTTTTTGATTATCAGTATCTAATCAATAATTGTTGTTAATGACTCTCAGTTACATTTCTTTTCTAATTAAAAATATTAAAAGATAGATGTATTATAACTATGCGTCGTACAAAAAGTTCTGCCATTAACTGTCGTCGTAAGAAATACATAGAAAATAACCAGTAGATATTATATGCCGTTAGTCAGTGTGTGAATTTCCTTTTACGTTCGTTATTACCCGTGACCAATACTGTTATTATTAAGTAATCGCATTGATTAATTGGTATTTATAACTTTTTCTCACGTACTTATATTACATTACACGTATACTGGGACCCAGTTATTTAAAAAATGATAGTTGTTAAAAATGTGTATCAGTTAGTACGTGCTGTTCAAATCTTGAAATTGAATTATAAACCAGTTACTCCGAACACTTAAGCAAAATTTTACATTATTTTTTTTCTTGAAATACTGATTTATATAACCGATATAAAAGACTTAAAAGTAAGTGAAAAGCTTTTCTTTTAATTGTTTCATTTTTCTATTAACCTTCTAGATTACAGCGAACTTACAGTGTAATTATACTAGTACTAGTTCAGATCATGGTTAAGTTCACACATGAACAACTATTTTATTTAAACATACAAATATATAGATTCTAAAAGTGTTTAATATATGATATATTTGTTCAAGGCGACCATAAATCCATTATTGGTGAAATTCGAATGTCCCACTCCTACGAAATGGCGTAAGGGCAAACCTTAATATGTAAATATGGCTTAAAATATTCAGAGAGTATCTCTGAAATTGAGAGTTAAAGAATTTTACACACATTCTTAAATAGTTGATGATAGTTTATTACAAAGAAATGTGACAAACGTCGTAATTTGTATACGTCTCATTAACTACTGACCCCGTTAAGATTTCCTAACGCGAACAACAAAGCAGCTTTCGACCCGAACATTGAAGACCCATAAAATATAATTAATAGTTCCAGAATTTGGGTACTGATGTAACATGTTGCGTAAGAAACTACCATAGTTCGTAACAATGCAGCCTTAGCTTGAGCTCAAATGATTAGCTGACGTAAATCGATCGCACGATTATATTCGTAAATCAACTTAAGATGATTCTATTTATATTGACGTTTAAATATTTTTTTCAAAAAAAAGGTGAAATAGAAACACACAAAAGAACAATAAAATAAAAAAGTTACTTAGCTTCACGCTATATCCCTAGCGGGGTAGGCGGAGAGAACGGAGCGCCAAACGCTACGGTCTCGGCATACCTCTTTCACCTCGTCCACTGTCATCAACCTCTTTATACATGGTCCTCATGCTTTCTACGTGACCTTCCTGTAGTATCGTCGATACTGTGTTTTCGAAGATCAACTGAGGTCTCCCCTTCCCTTTCTTACCACTTACAAATAAGTTACATATTTATAAAATTAAAAGACTCTGGTCTTCACTAGTCTAACTGGTCTATAAAAATTATATAACGATTAAAACAGCTATATTTTGCTATCCTATATACTTTCAACACATAAAATATTTTATTTATGATCTAAAGTTGAAGCTAAATCGTTGCATTATGAAAGATATTTCTATAACAATATGACTGTATCAAATTTCTCGTAGGCAGGGCAATAACTGTTTATATTTGTTTTATAAGCAATTTATGCAATACCGATCCATTCTCATTTATAATAGGTAATATTTTAATAAGAATATCGTTTTATTACTAGATAAAAGAAACAATAAAATGTTGTATTCATTTAATCTATCGTCACACGTTAGTAAGTTGGTAGGGTCGGCGCTAAGCTTCTTACTACTTGACCGCAATAATGGTCATAAACCCAGAAATATGGTAACTTCTCACTTATACCGTGTTAAATTTATTAGTAGTAATTCATTCATTTGAATTCTCCTTTTCCCTTAATTTGATTATTAAATAATTAAAAGTGTGATTATAATATTGAAGAGAAGTATAATTAAATGATTTATGCCATTTTATTTTTATAATTAAAAATAAAAAATCGAATAAAGTTTTTTTTTATAGCTTCACGCTGTATCCCGCACGAGGCAGGGTAGGCAGAGGAAACCCGGGAACCTAGTGTTATGACACTCCGTTACACTTCCGTTCCCTACTTTCCGCCGAATTTGAGGCATTGCGTGTTAAGTGGCGGAACTCAACGCTCTGCCGCGCTTGCCTTTATATCAAATTAAGTGTACTTAAAAAATCGAATAAATCAATTGAGGTATATAAAATCAACAATAAGTAAGAAGGCTACATCTACAAGTATAATTGACACTGAGGATTAAAATAAATATCTACATAATTGCCTCTGGCGCCAAAAGTCGCTAAGCGCCACTTATAAACAGTGTAGACATTTTTATGTAGAATTATCACATAACTTGTTATTATATATAAAATTCTAGACACTTAATATAAATAAACATGTTGTATATATTATATAAAGATTTTTTATTTAACACTAGTTGCTGTCTACAATTCCGCTTGTATTAACTTTATGGTCCTTACTATACTAATAACATTTACCCCCCGCTAGCATTGAAATAGCCCAGGAGAAACTAATGTCAAGGCACTAATTTTTATTTGACATTTTATTAAATGCTATACTAATTTAACTGTTTTATTATTAGATATTCAGGATCTTTAATTTTTATACGTTCTAAATACCCATAACACTGAACGATTTTTGCGAAAGCGGCATTTAATTATTTCTTCTAGTTTAGCTGTATTAGTATGGTTCTACATCAAGTATGTGTGAGTTCAAAATAAACAACAATAGAATAGATACAATTTTTTACTCTTTTACTATAGTTTAGACGAGTAAATGATTACGAGTTACGATTTAGCTTTATAAGATCCTGTTGTAATGATCATATCTGTATAATTGTTGACAGTAGTCTCTACATAAACAAATAAAAATATGTTAAACTTCAAATTACAATTCATCAAAACAACACATTCATCGTTAGCTAGAACATCTTCTACGTTCTAGCTAACGATGAATGAGTTCGTTCCTTCGTCACTCGGCAGGGTAGGCAGATGGAACTTGAGAACCTAGTGTCAAGACACTCCGTTCCGAATTTCAGACATTGCGTGTTGAGTGGCGGAAATCAATGTCGCGTTTTGCCTAGTACCAGAGCGAAAAAATGAAAACTTTTAATATGTAAAATGAAAATATAAAATATTTCATTTCCTCGAGTGGGGATCAAACCCACAACCTGTCGGTTACAGTCACACGTTTGTGCCGCGGTATTTGTTGCACTAAAACAAAAATGTTGTGTAATTACTAATACTTATGGAAAAGATGCTTCCAAAAGAAAAAAAACGAGGAAATATAAACATATATTTCCTCGTTTTTTTTCTTTTGGAAGCATCTTTTCTACAATATATTATTCCATTTTAATTTAGAGACTGATTTACTTATCGTAAAATAAGTTTTATAATACCTTATTTGTGGTTCAGTGTTTATCGAAAACGGCGTTAAGCTCATTAGACGCCTTATAACCGCCATTGTGGTTACAGGTGCTTATTTCTGAGCGTTAGTTTATCAAGAGGCTTCTGTTATAATATTGGATCATTTTAACTAACGATGAAAATAAATTACCAAAGCATAAATTTACTAACTAAATTATATAAAAAAATAGAGACCCCCTTAGATTTACGATATTTCACTTCTAATTTAATAACATTATAATAAATTCAATATATGATATATAACATACATGCCTTAAAATACTTATCTGCTATCTAAAATGTACTATAACTTCTCTAATCACTTTATGGGATCAACCATCATCTATTGTACCTAGTAACAGTAATTAAAGACTTGAACTTACATATATATACTTATAAATTATTATTAATATAAATAAAAAACTTTATCAGCAGTCAGTAGTCAGTATAAAGTAACATTTTATACTCTACTAAATTAACAAAAAAACTTAGAAAGATAAATTAAAAATGACTAAAGAGTAATGAAATTAAATATAATCGGGAGCTTAATTCCAGCTCACGCAAATTACGCTTAACAATTATGAGATAAAATAACAAACATGATCTGAACGTGACTAAGAATACCTGTGCGGCTACTGTAGCTTCTTAGTCGCACTTAACCTGTTAATAGCATTAAAAGGATTCCGCCGTAAAAGGTTTCAGCTTTAAGGCTTAACAAGTAAACGCTCAATTAGTACAACTTGCGGTCTAAAGAAGTTGTATTTTTTTATTATACAAGCTATCTATTTTAATTTTAATGAATATATCTAACAATATAATAACTCATATAATTTAGATGTAAATGAGTATAGAATAACTTAGCTATCTAGGGTAAAATCATTTTTTTTTTATATTCATAATTCAAGACAAACAAAATATGAAAGACTTTATTCCTTACAAAATCGATTGCTATAATTACATGCAACAAAATATGTAAAGATATTTTAAAGGCTGAATGTATAATTAAATATTTCTATCCAATAGCCATATGAAATCAAGAGATAGAACAAATACCTAGTCGAACAGTATAATGTGAAGAGGATGCAACTCATACCGTACGTCCGCTAAGCTGATTTACAGAGACCCACAGAGTCTGCTATAAAAGATATCTCGTGCTCAGGATTAAAATAATTCAGTCTTTAACTACAAACGTGCGCTCTGTGAGGGCAATGCTGATTAAATATAACCCGCTTGAGATTTATAAGTGTTTATTTCTGTTACGGGCCCTTCACAGCCTTTATACACCACTCTTAATAAAACATTGTTTGTCGTAAGTGAATGTATTGTTGCTTTCTGTATGTACCTAGTGAAAAATTTATAGCGACCAAGTATAAATAATGAACGCTGCTGTTATGAAATGGACATTCCTTTTCTACTTGAATATCAGTTGAATTTGAAAACTAGCCATATTAAATATGAACAAAGGGATATTATAATTTTATACGAAAAATTGTACATTTACTTGCTGAAGAATATTAATATATTGGAAGTTTAGATAGTAATTCGTCCCAGCCGATTATTATTAAAGTCGCCAGGCAGTAAATTTTCTTTTCAATAATGCATATTTTATTAAAGAGATTGACGCCATAACTATTCTTATGTAGAAAATAATAAAAATGGTCGAAGGGATTCGTTCTCAAGTGTATCGTGTAATAAATCTACTTCCAGACATACTACTGATTATGAAAGTACTAGGTAACTTACAATAAGCCTATGTAATGGCAGGCTCTAATTAATTGTCTTGTTTCCCTTTTAAAAAAGCTTTCGAACAAAATTAAGCAAATGTACAAATATATAATCTAAATCTTTTAGAAAAGAACAGGTGCAGATTATAAAGTATTATGGTAAATGCTTAGTTTTGTTAAAATGGAGATATTTAACTTTGAATGCCGACTACAAATTGCAATCCTCTTTTTTGTATGTAATGGAACATTTCGTTAAGGAGCAGGACCGCGGGAGATCGCATCAGACACAGGGTAAGGGCTTAAGCATGACTATCAGATTATTCGCACGCATATTACAGGCATACCGAAGCCCTGGGCGAAGGCTAACAGTACCCCGCGTGATTAGACGCCACACGATACAACCTATTGTCGGTACACGATCTCCACTTTGAAATTGCGGAAATAGCTTACACAAGCACCGAGACGTTTCAATCGCGAAGTAAATATACGCTCGGATACACCGGTCATGTTTCAATGGAATTAATTACTCTACTGATTCTATAATCATTCTGAATGAAATATTGCCACGCGTGTGCTGACATAATGCGTATCGCAGTGACATTCGCTAACTGAAGAACCTGAATTACTAAGAATAATATTATAATAAATATTGTATATTTTCAAAGAAACATTTACAAAAACACATATTTTCTTTTGCAGTAAATTGTTTTTTTCAGCTTCACGCTGTATCCCGCACGAGGCAGGGTAGGCTAGTGTTAAGACACTCCGTTCCAGTTCTGTTCCCCACTTTCCGCCAAATTTAAGGCATTGCGTGTTGAGTGGTGGAACTCAACGCCGCGCTTTGGCTATTACCAGAGCGAAGCAATGAAATATTAAATATTTAAATTGAAAATATTAAATATTTCAAGTCCTCGACTAGGAATCGAACCCAGAACCTGTCGGTTACAGTCACACGCTTGTGCCGCTGCGCCACCACAGGCCTCTCTAAATTGTCATATTATAATATTACTAATCAAAAAATTAAATAATTCAAATTTAGTGATATTATCATCGCTCAGTCAGACCGCATATTTTATAAATTATTTCATTTCCTCATATTACGTCTTACATCCATTACATTAAACTACTTAAAATGTTTGATAATCATAAAACTGTAACGTGAGGACATTGGTAGCGTAGAAGTGTTTACGACCCACCTAATGAGAAATACCATTGCACTCGCGCGTGACTAACTAGTGTTTGGTCCCTGGATGCTGCGCATAATCAACTTTGTAAGAACTCTAAAAGTTACTACTCAAGATTCAATATCCATTGTGGCTTCTGATGTTCTACACGAGACACTTAGGTAACTACGATGACTATAAAAGAAACTGCAGATCAATTTCCCGAGCGACATTAGTTACTGAGCTCGTGCATCCTTGCTAAAGGTAAACATGACAAAATCTGTTATTGTCAAGACAGCATGAACATTACTTCACCGTTATATATACATATGTACGCATATATTTAGTATGGTGTCTTTTCGCAACAAAGGTACTGTACTGTCATTAAAATAGTCAAGTCAATAATTGACAGAACTCGAAGTTCCACCATAATTGTCCTTTGAAGGGCGCGCGAAGAAACAATAATGATAGTTACATTCTCAAAAATACAAGAACAATAAAATTACTTTCAATATATAAATAAATATATTTTCAAAATAAATCCAGTCATTCAAGATTTCGAAAGACGGTAACTAACAAAGACGATAGAGAATAAAAGATGTTTTTTTTTTAAAGTAAGCAAAGATTTAAACCTATGAAGAATATTTACACTCAAAAGCAATCAACAAAAACTCCCACACCATATCGATATGGAACAATCAATCTTTAAAAATCTGAAAGGAATCTCAATCAAAACAAAATGCGGGGAAGCCGAGACAGGATAAAAGGTTCTATAAATCATAAAATCAAGCTTTATTCTAAGCGGTCTGCTTAAAAAATATTTGACCCTTGTTCAGATACTGTAGGCTCGAGAAGGGTGCATCACCAATTTGTCCTATACTGAACTCATCAACACTTCGAATGTTATTTACGGCCTCATTAAAATTTACATAATCACTTTTTTTAAGTGTTATCCGAGATATTTTTTGTAATTTAAATATGGGAACTCAGCTCTTAGAGTCGTCGACATGAGCATCGTTACGTGCGTAGGACGAATTTAATTATATTTTTTTTATTTCTCAGAACATTGTTCTTAATTTACGAGGCACGACATTTAAAGTTATAGTTTATTTATTTACTGGTACCACGAATGTAGAGCACATAAACTGCAATTTGATATAAAATTCAATTAAGTACTCTCTACTCAGCGTCACTTTCCGAATTTGAGACGGAACCCAATGTCGCGCTTTGCCTTTTTACCAGAGCGATGAAGTGAAAATATTCAATATTTAATTTGAAGATATTTAACTACCTCGAGACGGTGTTAACCTCACAATCTATCGTGTTTACAGTTACACCCTTATGCCGCTGCGCCACGATACCTTAAAGAAGTGCAGGAATATTTATTAGTTATAATTATATACAAATAGTATCTTCCGCTTCGCCACCTGAAATATCTGAACATGAGAGAATCTATATGTTAATTTAAAAATCTTGCCAAACAATCTCATGATAAACCAATGTTAATAGAGGTGACCTTTAAAGATTATCTGCAGACATAACTTTCATATAACGTTATACGTAAGTTATCTATCGACAGCTTTACCTGGTGTAACTCTAGCTTTAGGCTCGCGATTAACCTCTGCACTTGCACTGCAATATTTACCTTAACCAATTTTGCTTACAGCTTGTTAACATATATATTTTAATATATTAATATGAATGTGAAAATATCTTATAGAGAACGAAACGGATTGTCTTAACACTGGGTTCCCTCTTTCTATCCTGTCATGTGCAGGATAGAGCGTGAAGTAAAGTTAGTTATTTTTTCAAAGCTGAAAGATCATGTCTATTTATATCCCGCACTTGGCAGGGTAGGCAGAGCGAACTTGGGAAGTTAAGTCACTTCGCCTAGTTAAGACATTCCGTTCCACACTTTCCGCCGAATTAGAAGCGTTGCGTGTTGAGTGGCGGAACTCAACGCCGCGTTCTCCTTGTACTAAAATATGAAATATTTCATTTTCCTTAAGGATCGAACCCAAAATCTGTCGTTTACAGTGGCACGCTTGTGCCGCTGCGCCACGACATGTATATATGTATTTATGACATAATATTTGTGATTGTTGCCATTTTAATTACGTACAGTTTTATTTTTCGTATGACAAGTCATTAAGCTATTAAGGTAAAAATAATAATAAATTTAATTAATGTTATTGGATATGATATAGATTTTAATTAATAGATAAGATTGTAAAGTTTATGTGAAGTAATTAAAAGTAAAATATATTGATAATTTCCAATGAAATTTGCTGTTTCTGATAAAAAAAATCCACATTTATCCCCATCGATACAGGTATTATAATAGAAATAATATTATATTATTTAATCTGAATACCAAAGTAGACAAAGGTCGGATATAAGTTGTATACGTCATCTTATTGGGAATACTCCGTTATTCTCAACTCCATATCGAGATGAGTTTATGGTGATTTGGTACCATTCACTCGGAAATTGGCGTTCAACTTGACTTCGAGTCGACATGACACAGAACGAATTGCTTATCGCTTATCATACTATCTTAATATATAGAGTTCAACTCATAGTTCAGTTTACAACTACTTCATATAGACAGTAATATATATAAGTTGAATAATTGTTATAAATTAAATACATATTAACTTATCTTTTTAAATATAAAGTATAACATATAGTACGAATCTAAGTTATTCAAAGAATGTAAAGACTACACTGACATACTTCAGGGAAAATCCATTATTAAGATAATCACAAGACGGCCATCGAGACGTCGTTTGACTGTAATGTGGTTAATGAGGTATTTTAGGCGGTAATTTTAGGTTCAATCTTCCTCAGAGAAATGAATTATTTTCATATGCTGCTTTGGTTAGACAAAATGTAGTATTTAGCTGTGTATATATCTCGAATTTCCACGAAAAGCGGAGAACCAGTTGTCATAACCCTAAATTCTTTCTGCCTACCAAAAATATATATTCAAAATAAAACATATATGAATTCTAAATTGAACTGTAAATAAACCTGTATATCATCGGAGCATGACATTTCTATATCAAACTCAAAGCTTGCCTGCGTCAGTCATAACAATGAAGCGCTTACATGAGATATACCACATAACAACACTCATCGAAGAAATCACAGTGAAATAATATTCGCGCATGCGATCGAGCATTCCCGACCCTGACCTCAGGTCGACAACCCCGCTCGTGACACTTCGATTCTCTATCGATCACGACTAGGATCTCGCTATCAAATCGATATTTTGTTCGATATTTTTACACTCTCTTTTCCAATCGAGCCGTGTTCTGGGCTACTTGCCGAAATCATTCTGAGTAGGTACAATAAGTAACAGTTCAGTTTTTATATTATTGTTGTATACCGCTAACTTCGATAAGCAGGTGGTTTTTATGTTCTTGAGATAGGCAGAACCAATTATAGTACGTGGTCTTAGTATAGTCAACAAATTTACGTTCTCAGATTACATAGTATTGTTGTGAATTGATAATAAAGTAACGGTACTTACTGATTGATGTAGCTTTTGTTGCAAAATCATAACATATTGTTATGCCAGGATCTTTTCACTTGAAATATTACTACATGATAAAATAAATACTGCAATAACTACTAAAGTTTTGATATATTTTTATAATATAATATAAATAATGTTATACTTTGGCCTCGTGTGGGGCAGGCCGTGTTGAAAAATGTTCTTTTTTTTTATATTTTTAGCACATTTAACGATGCACGTCCAGAACGGAAACTCTGCGCTGTAATTAACAGTGGGAAAATATTTTGTAAATATATCTAAATTATCAGTTATGTAACTGCTTCAACGAGTTTTAACAGTAAATTTGTAATTTATTTTTATAGACTACTATTATTATATGTTTTTTCCAAAACTCAATAATAATAGATACTTTTTTGTAACCAATCGTGACTGCCTGTATTTGTATAATATGAAAATGAAATCTCCTTTGCGTACTAACAATAGAAGTCAAGTTGATTGATTTATCCAACCAGGGTCAAAAGTTCAAATGTGATGTATAACAATCAATCGTAATAATATCTTAGTGTATACATTCTGAATAATAGAAATCAGAAGGTGCCGTACCAAGATACAATTGATAATTGCTCAATATTATATTTAAGCGTTAAAATTGATAACAGAAAAGGTTTGAGAAAAGGTTAATAATTTGAACGCTAACATTCTAAGACATGTCGTTAGTGGTTCTAACGAATTATGCGAATAAGTAACTGCACTGTCAAAATTTCTCTTGCTCAGCATTTTTTAACTTAATATGATTATTCATATATATTTTTCAGTTTCGCGCTGTATCCCGCACGCTGTCATGGTAGACAGAGAGAACTTAGGAACCTAGTGTTAAGACTCTCAGTTCCGCTTCCTACTGTCAGCCGAATTTGAAGCATTGCATCTTGAGTGGCGGAATTCAATTTAAAACATTAAAAAAAATAGTTTGAAAATATTGAAAAATCTAACCCACAACCTGTGGCGTTAACAGACGCACGCTTGTGCCTCTGCGCTACAACAGGTTAAAAAATTAGTCAACCTAATCAAGCTCAATTGAATAAATACAAAAGAAAAGAAAGTGGTTATACTAATAGATTAGTCAGGCCAGATAAACATGCGAACATTATTAAATAACAATAGACAAACAGACAATTAATAAACTTATTGTGATGAACAAATAATTTGTATCACAACTACAAACTATGTTGCATCTTAAGAAGCAATCCCCAAGCAGCTAGTCCCGCCCACACAATAGCCTCTTATACGTACGTCTTTCGACACTCAAATAAACCATAAATTATAATTTTTTAAACCATCGTGACGCAATATGCATGAGACGGGTCAAATGAACGACTATCTCGAAGTATCGATCTCTCGGATCTTATGAAGAATCTAACACGTTTTTCCATTCAAGACGGACAATGTGTTAAAATCCATTATAGATAAGCCCCTATAGTACATTAGTAATTTACTTATAAACTATCACTTTCTTTGATGTATTTGATATCAGTTTATTATTTACCTACCAAAAGATACTTTAAAGTAGGTTTTTTGGTTTGTACATAATTTAACTAATATTATAAATATGAAAGCGTCTTTGATTTTCACGCAAAAACTAATAATAACTATACTATAATAGCAATATAGAATTTACATGAAAATATCGCAACGTTTCTATAATTTGGTTTTTTTTTTTATAAATTATAATAATCATTTTAAGTGATATCCATCCAGGCGTTATTAAAAAAAGTTTTGAATTATTACAAAACTTTTTATACATTACTTTTCTGGCTTATAAGATTGAGATAAAATTAATATCATATAAATTCCATTGTTTATAATATACTCATAAGTAAAATTATTATTTATTAACAGATTTTTAATAATAAAATGATAGTCCTTATAAGTAATAGAAACTAGCAATTATGTTAAATTTAGGAAACATATTTCAATCTTGTAATAGCTAAAATAGAAAATATAAACAAACTGAATTCAAGTGGGAACACAGCCTCAGGCGCACTCACCTCTAGCTTTGATTGTACCTTATGATGACAAGCCTATTCTCAATAATAAGTATTTATGAGAGCCGCTCTCTATCCTTTGTAAACGAAACTAAACAATGATGAATAAGACACAGGAACTGTCGTTATTAATTCATTAAAACAGAATGAATATTTAGTATTTACAATTTGCATAGCTAGTTAAGAATATGTTTTTATGAAAGTAAATTAAATAATAATTCTGCCTTTTGGTCTTAGATTACTTGACCATGAATGTAACAAAGCGGCGAAAAGTAACAATAATCTCCCGCAGCGCGCCGGTAAAAATGACGGGTATTCGATATGATTATGAGAGGCCATAGGTTAGATGACTATCAGCAACAAGGTTCTAAAGACGACCAATGTAATGATATTCCACTTCAGAGATAATATGAAAATTGTTATATGGTCAAAAGGGGATCAGAATATTAATTATTTTCTGTTATTCAGAGTATAAAGTGCGGCTACTTTTAGTTTTTTATTTGTTTTTTTTACCCTCACGATTTATCCCGCTCATGGTAGGGTAGGCAGCCGGAACCTGGGAACAGCAGTTTGATAATGAAAACGGAGCTTAATACTAAGCTCCATTTTAATTAACACACTTCTGTTTTTCATTTAATTAATTAACTTGTATATATGTTATCTTTAATAAATACAGAAGTAATATTCAAATCGGTATTGCGTAAATAGACACATGGACGTTGAAGTATTCATTAGTTTATCATAATAGTGAATATTAGGATGTAACAATATTATAATAGCTTGAATAGTGTAGAAATTTTATATAACGGTCAGCATCATCGAGGCATCAGTATTTCAGTCAAAATTATGGGCCCACGAGCTATACGATCTCGCGTGCTACCTCACTGTTAGTGACCTGAGTTCAACCAGCATTCCTTCTTAGGTTTAATAATACACGAGTCCAACATAACGATCCCGACTCACCTTCATTAAATCTGAGCTATCTGCTATACGTTGATGTGTAGACTTTAAAATATTGCTAAGAATTGTTTACAAACAAAAAAATGTTAGGTGATTGCTATATTTTTGATCGTTAAGTAATAAGTAGGTATCTTAAATAGTAATTGATCGTAATAAGTATCTTATTTAGTAGTGGTTCGTTATAAGTATCTTATCTATTAACCGTTCGTAATAAGTAACTTATATAGTCGTTAAGCAATAAGTATGTCTAAAAAAAATCAATTTTGTGCTTACATTGTCAACGTAAACCTAAATAACCTTGATTGATTGATATCTTTCACGCGTTATCTACATTCCCGATCCCGAAGCTCGCTCGTTCACAAAAAATATATATATAACAAAAAACTATTTAATCCAACCGCACGGGCACCAAACAACTTCTACTTCTCCATTAAAAAGGTTATTCGTTTATTGAGTGTTAGGCTTAACTACATATAGACCTCATATTTTAATATTTTTATGAACTTTTTATATCAAAAATTTTATATTCAATACTTGTGATGATTTATTATATTCCAGATACAACCCTTCATTACATACTTACTTACTTATCTTTTCGTTGTATCCCCAGCGGGTTAGGCAGAGAGAACGGAGCGCCAAATGCTACGGTAACCCTCTAATTGTTATAATAAAATGGATATGTCAGAAATTGTTATAAATTACAAATCACTGGTACTTATAATAGAGATGGATGTTCACTGTTCAGCTAAGCCCGGAAACATAGACAATATCCCTTTATTATACGGCGTGGGTCGCCCACAATTCAAACTCGTTTTAGACATTCCATAAATTAACATAACGATCTAAGATGAATAACGAACGCGTCCTTTTAATAAACTCTTTTATCGTATTTCAGGCGGAATTAAATAATTTAAAAATAAATGGATTTTTTGTAAGAAAATATCAAAGTTAATATGAACATTTTTGGTCAACAAATTTAATAAATAATATTGTATTTGTAAGCTTATTTATAGAACAAGATATATCCTTTCATTCTGTTATAGTATTCTCACGATCCTTAAAATGTCATGTAAAATTTATAACATTGAATTATTACTATTTATTGCATTTTAATTTAGAATATTGGTGTTAGTAACATTTTCAAGTAAAATGAAATTCATACAAAACATTCATATTTACGTTTTTGTAACGTGTACGTGATGAAATGTAAGTGGTAACAGTGTCAGTGTGAATAACTGAAAAAATGGGATACAATTGATGACAAAAAACGAATATATCTTTTTATACGAATATATTCTTTCCGGTGTATATAATAAGGATGGTATAAGCGTACCGAACGAATCCAATTAGTTGTTTCAGAGTGCACAAAGCGTCTAGTTAGCATCGCGTAATTGAACACATCAAAGAAGCATTGTGAGCGACCGGCGACCGGCCTACCCTCGAACACGATTTAAACCCGATTGCGACGTACCGATTCTATCAATACTGGCTACGCACTAATTATTTTGTATCGAAAAAAAACATCAAGTTTTCCTCAATACAGCACAACAATAGCATTGCATTAGCTGACAGAAATGTTTTAAAGATATTACTAATAGTTTAGCTGGGGCCTGTCGTGACGTAGAGGTCCAAGCATGCGAATGTAAGCGACTGGTTGTTTTATTTAATGTCCAATGCATTTTTTTTTTTTCAAAATACAAAGAAATATGCATAATTACCATCTGACATATAATTGCACGATGCTACTATATTTCTATTACTTCAATCGGCATCAATAACGTACCGATATTGAGCACAGAATCATGAATAATAAGCGCCTTACTTCGCTAGGTACTATGCAGTTACGACACATAAGATACAACTGTAAATTAGATTACAACATTGATAAGCTAAAACGTAAATAGAAAATGGACAGAATTTTCATTGTTCTTAACGTGAACAAAGCGGAGTTTGAGAGGCAAAAAAACACTTACATAATAATATGGTCAAACTGATTGTAAAACTGTTAACTTATTTAGCAGTCTTTCATAACTTCACAGCTAAATTATCTTATAAGTTGTTCTAATGACATCGGGTATTCTTAAATAATAATACCTACATATACAACATGTAAATGATAAAAAAATGTAGAATGACTTATGTTAGGCCTATCGTGACTATAACTATGACAGGTTGTGGGTTTGATCCCAACTCGAAAAAATTAAATATTTTATATTTTCATTTTATACTCTGGTTATGAGGCTGCGCATGGCGCAAATGCTCGAATAAAACGCAAGGGTGATAGAGTGTCTGAAAATTAGGTTCCCCAATTCCTTCAACCAACTCTGCTATGTTCAGGATACAACGTGAAGATAAAAAATACTTATTTCAAATAATGTTCACACTAAAGTCATTCTCATGTAGTTTGTTTGTGTAAATTTGTAAACGCTTTGCAATTACATGCTGTGCATATTAGGAAAGCAAAGAGACCGCGTTGTAATGATAAATAATTATTTACTCAATAATTTTATTAAAACGTAATTACGCATTGAAAAAAGGAAAATGTCAACGTCGAGCGTTTCTAATGTGAAATATTTTTGTAATTACGCTAAAATGAAACGGCCATGAGATACGACATAACACGGTTGCCCTTAAAAGCTGTAAGGTAAAATTTTGAATTACTTATCTATTTTTTAATTGCTTTTGGTTCAAAACTATTTTTTAATTTGACCGTACGTCAAATTAATTGAACAGATAAAAATTATTTCCTACGGTATTATTTATTAATTAATATGTGTTTCCAATTCAAGATGGATTTAATGAACATCTTTTAAACTATTGATATTTTTATGATGCAAATAAAGCATATTTATTCTGAGAATAATTATGATTCTAGTATCGGCCCTTTCGTAGTCGTCCGCTCTTATTTACTGTAGGTACTTTACTCGCACGAAATAAAAAGGTCTAACCGTAATGAATAATGATAGCTTTTATGATAGCTTCTATCTTAAAGAGAAAATAGAAACAATCCAGCCATTCCGGAGATTAGCTTGAATAAACATAAGCAGCAGACAGACAATAATTTTAATTATGTTTATTACATATACCTCTTAAATAAACTGTGTATTTATGTAGGTCGATTCTTTCGTGCAAAATAAATCGACTTAATCAAGAGGAAACATTCCAGATAATATACGCAACGTACGTAGATAAAGACGTGACTAGAGAAAGTGGTTCACGCGTACAGATACATATACCTACCTCTAACGAAGCAACAATGACTCGAGCACCAAATTTGTAACATCGAGAACGTTTCTTATTTTATAAAAATTAATTAGAATAGTTGTTTTCACAAATGAAACTGTTTTATTCAGTATATGTAACAAAAATTGATAGAGGTATATACCTTTGTATTTCTATCTAAATATAGATAGAAATACAAAGCAAATAAATACATTTATATAAAATGTAATGAATGATTTATATAAAATCGTGCTACATATGTATTACATATTTATTAAATACCTTAAATTACACTGTTGTGTACGATTCTCAACTTAAGTTACTTTCTGGTTCTAATAACATTATCACTTTTAAAACAATATCTGTACATTGAAAACTAAAATTTCATCCTACAAATTAAAATTTTGTAGCTATTTGGAATTTATAAGATTTTTTTTACATATAATTAATGTACAGACAATGATCAGTTACAGATTTATTATAAGTATAGATAAGTATTATTTTAAGTAAACGCAACTTATAACGACATAATATAATATGTCTTGTTATACTTCCAATAAACCTATTGATCTGTATCATTTGATAATATCGTTGAATCACTGACAAACTAATCAATGGCAAGTTACATAAAATCTATAACGACTTGCTGTAATCAACTTTAATGCATCGGAAGTATATTTTATTGGTACTTCATTAGACCACCTACGATATCTTTAAAATAGCCTGTTTAGCTGATTGTAATATCGATCATGAATGATTTACGATTTATCCAATTAAAAATTATGTTACCGTTCTATTTTACTTCTTTGGTAGTAAGAATTAGAAATATATATTATTATTTATAATTAATTTAATTGAAATTGTTTGACCTCACATTTTAGTGCTTTGGAGAAAACGTTACTGTTAAATATATTACAAATCTAAAAAATCTTTTTTTTCCCTAAAATTGCTTTTTTATTTAAAAAAAAATAGAAATAACAGTTTGTAAATGATCCTAAAATCCGTCTGGATGTATTGTACTACGCAGAAAAGTATACATATACTATACTATAAAACATGCTATTATTAATATATTTTTTAATATAGTTTCTAAACGAGAAAATAATTGTTATTGTTGTTTACAATACAAATTTACAGATATAATACATGGAGCAATAATACGATTTTATGAATCTATCAATTCTAATTACCCGAACCCGTGTTCAATTTGCATAAATGTAATTTAGTTCAATTCAGACTTTAGTTGTAGATACTGTATGTATAATGAATTTTTAACAGAAGTTATTGTTCTAAATCATGATTATTTCAACTATAAAATATCATGTTACTGGCTTCATGGATATTAAGTACCACGTAGTATATAGAAGACGCAAACAATTGTTTTTCTTTATTTTTAAAACAAAAAAAATAATTATAATAAATAATAAAGTTATGGCGTCTGTATAACAGAGCTCACCCTATTATTTTGGGGGCTCTAAATTATAAAAACACACTTTAGCCTATTGACCTAAATTGCTAAAAAACGCAAAAAAAATAGGTACTAAAAAGTTCAAAGCCGTTCTTATTATTAAATCTGAGGACGCCATTGTAGAGCACCGTAGTAATAAAGTACCGCGCCTAATTCTGGGCAATATATAAAGCCGTCTTGATTTTTGAAACAATCTTGATTAACCTTTTCGTTATTACGCAACTATAGTAGCTACAGTAGGCCGGTATAATAAATATTACAATGGCCCACATTTACATAATTTTTATATTTTTTTTAAATAAATTGATTATATTATAATTCAATTACTGTGTTTTGGAAATCTTTGAGAATAGTATTAAAAAATAATGATTACTCAATGTCTCACTCAACGTCTCAGATCATATTTTATCAGTAAACTGTAATACAAATCGAAGCCGATATTTACAGTAATGGGTGTTGGTACAATATATATTTATACTATTTTAAAAATATATAGTATTTATAATAGTTACCGTAAATGTACAGGTTCACGCTGTATCCTACACGTGGCAGGGTAAGCAGAAGGAACTTGAGTACATAGTGTTAAAACACTCCATTCCGTTCCCCATTTTCCGCTGTAAATGTGTCTATTATAATATTGACTGAGGAGAGTAGTCATAATTAATCTTAGTTACAATATTTTAAAATATATACGTAAGCAGAAACAGGCAAATATTTATTAATATATATTTAAAATATAAATAGTTTCATATTACCAATTTACTATTTTAAACAAAATACAGACACATCAATTATCGTTATCAACATACAGATTTAGTACGAGCGCCATAAGTATATTGAGGTCAACTTTACCTTATAAGTTTGTAACGTAACTAAGTCGAAGGGTCAGCTCGCGTGATCCTTGCTATAAAGTTAACTTTTTGTACAGATTACACTGCCACGATACAACCGTATAAGGGTCAAGGAGTCAAACACTATGTTTATAAACCTTAATAAGTCGACCGAGATTATGGCCACTCAATAAAGCTTATCTAACTAATTATCGAGAGCAGAGGAATTAGCAGGAAGCAAGACAAGAATTCAAATAAAGGGCTCTTATACAAGTATTTTATAGTGATGCCAATATTTCTTTGAAATTGTTACTTGAAAGTCATTTTGATTTAGCTCAATATCTGAACTATGGCAGCAACAACGGTTAATTCCGATGTTGGGTATTTGGCTGTGGAACTTCAATGCCGCATTCCGTCTTTTCAATGCAGGAAAGAAATCTTTCCTCCGTGGGAGGAACGAATTCACAATCATAATGTTTGCAATGAGACGCTCCTTCCTTATATGTAATAGGTCCTAATTAACAAAAAATTAAACCTTTTTCTATATTTTCGAGCTTCACGCTGTATTCTGCACATGGCAGGTAGAGGAAACTTTGAAACCTAGTGTTAATACACTCTGTTCCGTTCTTCATATTCCGATTTCTGCTTTATTTTCAAACAAATAATATATTTTCTACATTTTGTATATACGTACTACTCTGAAAATTGTATATAAAAATATAATAAACATAAATACCAAATATCTGAAATATCGATTTTTTTAGTATCAAGTGAGTCAACTTGTTTTATTAATATGTAGGTAGCCTACATACAGTAAAATTGACGGCAAATCGATACTACTGACCAGCGGAACAAAAGTAGCGTAACGTAACCATGAAGTTTCATTCAGATAATTATCTATTCGTTAGTTCGTTCGTGTGAAATAAGATTTGTTGCTTCACGATTTTTTTTTTCCTTTCACGAGTAAAGAAGAAAAAACGTATAAGAGGCTTTATTTTTAAATGAATACAGTCTATTTTAGAAGCATTCATATTGTGTGGTGTAACTTAACACACCCTAATGTACTGTATAAATATATAAACTTTTCCGAGTGGCTTAAAGCTACCACCTGTACCTACTTTGACTTGCCTGTACTTCATACATATCTTCTTAATTAAATTTTTCACTGCTATTTATAGGCAGAATTCAATTTTAATTAGATACGCAAGTCTCTAATGTAACATAGATCGCAATGCATTGTATAAACTATTTTAATGATTTTAGATCACATTACCATATGAAGTTAAAAGTGTACGTGAACGCATTGTGAAATGAAATTTCGTTATAATAAAACAAGATTTAGTAATCCCACCCAATATGGGATTAACATAATCTACTTGACAAACGACAACCGGTATTCCTAGCATAATTTATCAAAGGAAAACCATGAATAAACATCTTTCAAGCAATTATTATGAATGGAGATATACGAATAGCAATATGACGTATTTATTATATATTTCTTTTGTCAATAGCAGTTTTTTAATAAAAATCCTTGGAGCCACTATACATATTACTTTTGTTAAAATTATAGAAAATGCTATTATGACAATAATTGAGCAAAAGCTTACTACAGATTAATATATTCTCTAGTACTAAATAAATATTTATATACTTAGAAATATCTGTGGTAGTTTCAATTTGATGAAGAGTTTCATATTTTATTTTTAATTTATTTATCAAAAAATAAAATTTGGTTTTATAGTCTCATCTTATGATCAAATACACTAACTAGTACTATGATAATAGTTGTCCGTGACCAAAAGTCACAGTACTCTATTATATGGTAGTTCTGGGGTCAAAACGACATCGTGCCGCGACCATTGCACTGCCTCCCGCTGCTTGCCCTGTGGAAATCTCCAATCACAGAAACTTCTTAGAATCGACAGTGATAAATGTGTCGATCACAAAATTCCTGTGCTCAAAGGAAATAAATGGTACTTCACAGGCTGAAACACCTCGTTACTGTTGTTGTTGCATTACATATTACCTTTTAAACAGTGATATATGATCTGGTATATGGCCAATTGTTTTATACACTTAATCATATATAAAATCATTTTTAAGCTAAAATAAAAAGCTATTAAAATATATGTGAGAAGCGTTTAATAATTCTTATTATGATCTAAAGCACAATGAGAAGCAATACAGAACAGCGTCGGTATAAAATTAAAATAATAGTCACGATCGAAGAAACTATATTAATTTATAGAAATTACTAACCTTCAGTCGCGAACCCTTAGGATGTTATATATAAAAACGTTTATGTTATGTTTATAGAAAAACTTATTTTATAGTTATAAATAAAAATAAAATTATCTTTAAATTCTTATGTACTTAACAAGTTTTTATATAGTTTGGGTGTAGCTTTAACCTAAACAAAGATCAACGTTGTCTCCTAAAGTCATGTTTGGTGCGAGACGGCAGGATAATAATTCCTTAATTACGTTCCCTTGGTTTTCCAAATGATCGAATGGCAGTAATTGCTTTTCTGTCCGACCTAAACGGGTTTAATTGGCGCTTTTGTTGGAATGCATGGTCATAATTTAACTGACCACGGTATTTTGATGCTATTGCAATAGATGATGTATAAGTGCTTTTTTGATGTTATTTCTTAAAGTAATAGTTATAAATATTTTTGTATATTAACTATATATTTTGGTTGTTATTTTTAGATAATTTAAGCATATAGTAGTTCATATGTATTACTTATACTTTAAACTATCTAAATAATAAATAACCTAAATTCATAGAGTTAATATAAATAGGAACGTAATATGAATTTAACGCCGTCGCATTCTTCCTTAAAATCATTGATCTTGTTTTTAGAAATGTTAATGTATACACTTACCCGTAGCTCGTTTAAGAGTTTTTATATATAAATATTGTACATTAAAATGTGTATTTTATAAGTATAGTTCATAAGTAAGCGAAGGATTAATGGAATAAATATCGTAACATCCATCTCTGAGTTACGTGTTCAGCAACAATTTTAGCCTATCCTAGTAATAAAAATGAAACCTATTTCCTATACTATATATAACATTATAATATCAAATATGATACAAATGTAACAGCTGTTACTAAGTTATGCAATTGAATCTTAGCGGCTCGCTGAGACGCCGTTGGCAGACTACGCTAGAAGGGTACTTTCCAACTTGGCATTCTAGTGCCAGTGAACTTGTTACTTGCACAACTGCAAAACTGAGATAAGGACCACGAATATACCATCTTAGAAATATATTCAACGCCTCTAGTGCAGATCACGTTTGTTATTGCTGATAACTTTAATCTTTGGCTGTTTTCACATAGTTTGGAATGTATGTGAAAATTATCCTGAAATTTAGTATTATAGTTAATAAAACTTCTAAAGAGGATACTTATGCCTTTTTTTAATTTTGATATAATATGTATAATTCATTTCTACCAGTTATTTAAAAATGTTAATAACACTCTACTTAATAATTGGTCATAATCGAGTGTCCATTTCGTTGCCTCATTTTACGAAATCAACGTCATGCTGTACCTCGCTTGAATGAGCTATTGCACGTTTTATATATTAAACTGATACGCAAAGTGCTAGGAGAACTCGTGACAGGGTTACTCAACCTTTGGCCCGGAAAATGCAAGCAAGCGGTGCCTATTTAATTTTCATTTCATATTTGATATTTTAGACTGTTGGGCACTTACTTATTCACGCGAAACGGTTGTCAGTTAAAATTCATACTCGTTTTATTGCCTGCTAATTGTATAGCTTCAGCTGTATTGTATGCTAATATAAGATATAAACTATTCCGGTATAAGAAACTAGTTCATTGTTACATATTTTTTACGACGACACAAGTTGTTTACGACCCAACGTTAAAAGAATCCCCTAGATCATTAACATATACTTGTTACATAATTGTTTTATTTTTACTTCTTTTATATAATACAGTTCTTGTGTCATATATACATACATATATGGCACAAGAAAATCTAACCCTATATATTCGTTTTTAGGGTTTCGTATCTCGAAAGGTAAAAACGGAACTCTTACAGGCTTACTTTCTAGTACGTTATCCGGCTGTTCGTCTCTCAAGACCATTTATCTCGAACTGAAAATATGTGGAAATATTAAACGGTGACTGTAATGTGAGTGATGTGAGTACTTAACATTCGCCGCGTTATCAAAACCAATGGGGAGCTACAGTTATGAAGAACATACAATAATTATAAAATAGTTTTAAAACTAAAAAAACACGCTTAGTTTTTTAAAACTGTTACTTATTTTCACCCTTTTTACTTTGTTTAGGTGTTTTTAGCATACGCAGATGCGCTAGATCTATCACTCTTTCGGGGAGTAAGAGAGATAGAAGGATTCGTGACAGAATTTATTAATCCTGACGATTCTCATAATGATGATGGGAAACTATTTTCATATTATTGTATTGTCATCGATCCTTGATAGGTTTGCAAAGTTTCAAATTAATCCGACTTCTGGAAATTGCTGAAAATCATGCTCAAAGATTCCATTACATATATACATACATACAACCCAAGCTAATAAAAGCGTGTTAAAAAGTAAACATTTATAGGCATTTTTAACGAAATTTAAATTCATTCTGCAAACAGAATTTGCCCGCAAACTTGTCACACATAATAGTAGCATTAAAACTTATATTGTATTTACCGTAGACATATTCAGATTTGTAGTAAAAAAAAAGGAATCGAAATGTGAAAATTTATAATTACATATATTATAGATAAAAACTATAACGATCTTACGATTGTAGTTCATTTTATACAGATTGCGTGTATACACCCCAGCCTTACAATTTTATAAGTTGTACTTCCTATTGACCTACAAAGTAATTGGAACGGAACCTTTCATAAGTAAGTCCGATTCGTACTTGACTATATTTTTTTAATCTAAATATTAAACTAATGTGTTTAATTTAATAAATACAGATTGTAAAATATTATGCTATACTACATATAATGTGTACTACATATAAGGGCGAAGGGTTTTAACGAAATTGAGTTTAAAGCAAGTTATTACACAACAATTAAGTGGATGTTTCCTGGTTATAACAGAAGCGAGAGATTTCATAATTTCCCTTTTCCCAACTTGATTTTGTGGTATTCCATAATCAGCGCAATTTATAACAGATGAAAATGTAACATTGTAATAGTGTTTTTTAATTAACTATTTAGATATTACTTTTTAAAGGTCATACCGTGAATTTATTTTGTTAGAGTCTGGTAATGCTAATATAGTTATATCTATATTATAAAATAATATATAATAAACGATTAACCCGTCGTAAAAATTATTTACCTACATCACTATAATTAAACAAAGTTAACTTCACATTTTTTTTAATTGGTTGATTTTGTTCATTGATATTTCATCTTATTGATTATTAAGTCACTGTTTGGATATTCCTATTAAACTATCAAAAATTAATTTCCTTTTTTAGCTTTACGCTATGTCCCGCGCATAGCATGGGATGCCTCCCATCAGGGAAAAGGCATGAGGCAATTCGGAGCCTAGTGTTAAGACCCGCCTAATTCTCGAGTCATTTGTCAACGCTTTGCTTCTTTACTATAGCGAGGAAATACATAATATTTAATTTGCTCGAGTAGGTATCGAGCCCACAACCTCTCACGTTTAAAGATGCACGCTTGTGCCCCTGCACAATTACAGGCCCCAAGCTCAAAAAAATTAAAAAAAACATTTTTTTTGTAAAACCGATTCTTTGTAATTCTTCTGTTTTTTTTTATATATACAATTATAAATACTTTAATACATATACGTATATAGGTATAAAGATATATATATTAAGATAACATTAAAATAACTAATTTATAACATGATCAATAATGAATCATAAGAATGTAATATAATATGGAAAAAAATAATATTTAGACATTTTTCTAAATATTATTTTTACCCTATTACCCTACCCTACCCTAATAACAGAATCGTTATACTTTACCATACCCTCACATAATAACAAACAAAAGTATACTTTGATTATAGGATCATTATCCTTCTCTTAAAATAATAGTAAATTCCTTGCACTTGTACAGCGTGGAGGTACACAATGGTTTAACGGTTCAGATCTTTGTGACATGATTACGATCTACACTATGGCAAAATACCACCACTTTCTTAATAGTTGAAAATTTATAAAAGCGAAAATATAAGCGCGGAACAAAGAAAATACTTCTTACATATATATTTTATGCACTTGTCTAGGTGTATTATATATTAGTGATAATTGCGTTGAAGAATCCAACATGATATCAATATTGATCTGATTCCATAGAAAAAAAAAATCATGGTTAGTTTTATCAAATCGAAATATCACAACAACTAAATAATTTCAAATTTCCATAAGTTGGAATTAAAACGATGATTGTACAGTCAGGCGCTCATATTGCCAAGTTAAAATATTATGAATTATGAATTTGTTAACACGCCACTCAACACGCAATGTCTTGACTTTTTCAACGGATATCAGTGAAGGGACACTCAGTTCATTATATTTTACTGAACGCTAGGTTGCTTTCGCCTACACTGTTGTACTAGTATGTTGATAAACACAACGTGAACCCAAAAAGAATCTAAATTAATTACGGCTTGTTGTTGCTTTCAATTTTCACCCTAGACTGTTGATTTTTGCATGAACTATTACTAATCATATAAATGTAATATATTAAGTCATTAATAGTTAATTAATGACTTAATATATTACAAAAAAAATGAATTTTACTTAAACTTAATATTTTATTTCATAGGATGACGTTCACGGCGGCACTGGTGTTGCTCGCGTTGTGTGCGGCGGCGCGCGGCGGCGACCCGGTGTTCGACCCGAGCACGTTGATGCGGCTGGTGCTCGTGCCGGCGGACGCAGCCGTCGGATCAGTCATCTACCGCGTCCGTGCTTCAGATCCGGACTTTGATTATCCGCTGCATTTTGAACTTATAGGTATAGTTATTTACTAATTTGCTAACTACAACTGTGTCTAATTGAACAAACAGTACCTATAAATTATTTTTATTATCACTACTAAAAAAAACTTTTATCGATACGCGTATACCGTTATTGTATGTATGTATTTCAAAAAATGTACTTTGAAATTATAAATCTAAATGTTCCTGAAATTTAATCTATATTCAAGACATATTTTCTCACTAATTTCAATAGAAAAACAAAAACTTTATTTCTTTTTTTTAGCTTCACGCTATATCTCACGCATGGCAGGGTACAGAAGGAACTTGGTAACCTATTGATATGACACTACCTTTCCTTCCCATTAAGAAACCTTCGTTCCTCATTTCCGCCGAATTCAAGGCATTGCATTAAATAATTTATTTCCCTTTAATGTGTTTCATTTTATTTAATAATTTCTGATTTATGTTTAATTATAAAAAATATGAACACAGGACAAATGGGTCGCCTTGATATCGGTATAGAGACGCTACCTTGCACGCGCTACAACTCAGTATGCCAGGCCAATGTCATATTACTACGGAGACTGGAACCGGGTCGCTACGTAGACTTTAGGCTCTCAGCTCGCAACACCCGAGGCAGGAGTGCCAGAATCGCATGCTCTATAACCGCCACTAACGCTACCACACCCAGAGACACAATATTCCCACATCAACCTGGCATTATACTAGTACCTGAGGTAAGAAATATTAAGAGATAAAACGCAAAAAAAAAATAAAAAAAAATATGTACATAGCAAAGTAAGCGGGGGGAACCTGACGTAGTGTTAAGACACTCCTTTCTCACTATCACTTGTTATTATTAAATATTTCTTTATAAGTCACTCCTCAATTTAAGAAGACACGCATCATCTTTTTTGAATGTGGCCAAGAAAAGTGTGACGACAACATCGCTATAATATTTCTTGCATGCGTCGATAAGTTTTTCGTTTTAAAAAGAATATTTTTTATTTACAAGTAGCTTGTTAAAAGCTTAACTCTGGTTGATAGTGTCCATTTTCTAAACTTATCTAGTGATGATTTGACCCTAACATATACTTAATAACACAGAAGCGACGCATAGTATAATTTGGAAGCTGTGTAACAGTCATATCAAAAAACACTATCAGCCAGTAACTATCTGATATAAGTATATGAAGCTGTCTATATCTGCACCTCACAATATTGATGTCATCAAATGAAGCATAGGACGCCGGCGGCGTGATGTGAGGTGATTGATGATGATGACGTGCACCCTCGCGCGCGGAAACGAAATCGAAATTAACTGATATGACCTTTAAGAGATAAAATATATTATTATATATATACTATATATTACAATTATTATATTAATTTGCATATTTTCAAAGATGACTTTTTTTCTTTTTAATGTGTAATATATTTATTTTTACAGGACGCCAAACGTGGGACGGACCTTGAAATTGTCATTTCGAGAAAGAATCCACTCTCACCAAAACCGTTAGAACTGGAACTTTGGGTATATTATTTTTTACTGTATCCAAATTATAAAAACAAATCCGTTAAACGTTTGAGATTGAAAAAAATCGTGTAGTATAGAGCAACCTCCCTCCTCCTCCAACCCTAATGTGTGTTTTTACTTTTACGACTATATTAATTCAACCCTTTTAAAGTTGTAATAATATTTAAACTTTAAAAGGAAATAACTTCATTGGCTTTAATGATGTTCCCACTGGCAGCGTGTTCGGTACACATTTCGCTGTAACCACATAATGAAATTTCGCTGCCACCACTAATAGACCTCATTTTCATCGTGATATCGCGTTGACGGAATGTCACTGACATAAATCATTCATCATATTTTATGTTAAGTTGACATTACAGAACAATTATGGTTTTGTTTTTAACAGCTAAATAAAATTAAATTGAAAAATATATCTTAGCATACCGCAGCAAAAACCTCAAACCCATTTACCAACCTAATAAGAGATATTACATCAACCGTTAAATATATGTACCTACTAACTATATATTTTATATAGGTATCTGACCGAGGCTAAATAGTTCACAATAAAAGCACTCGGTAACATAATATCACACAATTATAGAGCATTAAGAAGTATTGGGGCGTGTTAAATTTCTCACAGTTCGTGGTAAATGAGTAGCGCTTGTGCCTTGAGGTCTAGTATTTAGATCTACGTATTCATTTGGAATCGTGTTGAATTAATAAAAAATGTTAAAACAAAAAAAGAAATGAAATAAATTTTCTTTCATTATATGATATAAGGTCCATTTATACTTTCACTATACAAAACATGTCGTAATTTAATAACACATACGACTAAAAGGACGTTTTTATCAGTTTAAAGACGATTACAATTAGTTCCTAATCCATATGATATAATCGTGTTTTTAGCTTCACTCACACTAGGCAGAAAGAAAACGTATCATTTTAGGCATTTGTTCGATTTCATATATCGTAGCGTTAAGATACATTTAAATAATATATAAATAGACAGAGAGACACACAGTACATTTTTATAGCTTCACGCTGATTCCCGCACGAGGCAGGGTAGGCAGAGGGGACCCGGGAACCTAGTGTTAAGACACTCCGTTCCACTTTCGTTCCCCACTTTCCGCCGAATTTGAGGCATTTGCCTTATTACCAGAGCGAAGAAATGAAACATTAAATATTTAAATTGAAAATAATAAATATTTCATTTCCTCGACTGGGGATCGAACCCAGAACCTGTCGGTTACAGTCACACGCTTGTGAAGCTGCGCCACGACAGGCCTCACACAGTACATAATACATTATAACCGAAACCAAAGCTGAATTTTGCCTATCACGACCGGTCAAGCATCACCATATTTTATTGCGAGGTACTTACTATTTCTATGAGATTTGAACTCACAACTGTTCACAACTACGCAGCTGCGGTATTCTATAGATTAAAATAAATATATCATAGTATAAAGGTATATATCCGTATACGACTACATATATGATATAAAAATATAATGTATTTACCGGTTCTATCGAATGCCTTGTGGAAAAACGCCTGTTACCGTCCATTAAGCGTTATAATGATGAAGCGTGTCCCTACACATACTGTAATTATACAGAAAATTTATAAATAATTTTAAAAGCAGTTGTAATAAATCTATTTAAATTATACCATTTTTGATACGTATTGTTTAATTTAATATAAAATTAAATAGTCGCCCTGAAATAACCATGTTAGGTTTTTTAATTTTAGATTACTGTGTTTGACGTTACTTTCACGAGAATGTCACAACTGGGTGAAGTTTTAGGTCATATAACCTGTATGGAAGAACTAGTTCATAAAGGTTGATTAAAACCTTTTTTTTTCAAGTTTTCATTGTCTCTTTATGCAGGGTTCTCCGCTCTTCGCAATAAGGCAGCGGCGTGTATCTACAGAGAACACAGAGGGCACAATATTCTTAGTCGGCCCCTTAGATTTCGAGGCGCAGTCCATGTATCACTTAACATTATTAGCTGTGGTAAGTTTTCTACGAAAGCCTAATGTGCTGCAATGGAATGCATTAATGGGAATCATAAAAATAACGGTCCCTTAAATATTCGTTACTTTTAAGTAGCGTTGGTTAAATCTGATAAAAACGACGAAAAATATTTTGAGATGCATTTCACTTTTATAATGTTTTACTTAATTGATCTTGTGACTCTAAACCAGTTACAGCTATCATATGTTTTTAACATTTTAACGGCTGCTATATAGGAGTAATATGTTTTATATATTACAGGATCCCTACGTAGAACTGGGAAAAGATACTCGGAATATAGCTGGCTTAGAAATCGTTGTAGTTGTTCAAGATGTGCAAGATATGCCGCCTGTGTTCACATCGGCGCCTCCCATCACACATTTGCCTCGACAAGTGGCGCCAGGTGATATGATAGTGAAAGTTCGTGCTGAAGACGGCGATAAAGGTGCGCCTCGGCAAATTAGATATGGCCTTGTATCTGAAGGAAACCCGTTCACACCGTTTTTTAACATCAATGAAACATCTGGTAAGTACGATTCATATGTTTGAATATTTATATACTCTTAATTAAACTAATTTCTTTGTAGATTTTCTGTCAAGTAAAGTTATGATTCTAAAATTCTAAATGTACAGTTTCTCTAGTTCTCTAGCTACCTACCCGCGGCTTCGCCGCTTGAATTATACTATTTTAATTACTTATCTCAATTACTTTCTTACTGTAACAAAATTATTACTTTTAAGGCAACGTCTATTCATTGTAAACTAAAACTTCAGCTAATGAATAAACAAATAGTAGAAGTTTTTTCGATCTAAATATTTTATATTGACGTAACGTTTTTATTTATCAATCAAAAAAAATAAACACTAAATATTCATTCCTCACTACGTGCAAACAATAACCTTTATGTATTAAAAATATTTTTATGTGTTTATATATAAAGGGACTTTCTTCGAATTTGGCATACTTACGCCAAATTCGAACAAAGTGGCTTTGAAATTAAGTTGCATTATCAGTATTGCCGGATAATCTCCATATTTATAGTCTTAACAATTTTTAAAAAGTATTGGTTTCAAAAATTAATTGAACAATTTTTAAAAGGTATTGTGACCAATACCATCAATACGCAGTGTCTCGAATTCGGAATGAAATATGTAGTATTAGACATACGGTCTAAGTATACATGAAAATTATATTTAAAAAACTTATAGAGGACGTTTATTAATGTAATAGGGGCCAAAATAGTAATTTTTCAAAACGTTGTTTGTCTGTCTGTTTATCTGTGCGTTTGTACTCGCTTATTACAGAAACGGCTTATCATATTTAAAATATTAGGCTCGACATTTTTTATTCAATTAGCTCACATTTCAACTTCCAATGTAGAGATATTGTATTAAAATTTATAATGGTATTAGAACAGGAAACTAGTAAATAAAAAAGAGTAATTCAAGTAAGCGAAGCCGCGAGCGGGTAGCTGTCTGTAATAGTATAGTCTGTAATATAATAGAAACAATAAACAAATAATTCTAAATTTATAAATTTCCTGCAGGAAAATAGGGCTAAAATTAAAAAGTCATCTGAGCGCAAGCTTTGTGTAAAACTTTGAATGTTCCAAATGGCGTTCGTGTTTTTGACACTCTACAGTATTTTTAAGTAAATATAGTGAAGTTTCTGTGTATTTTGCATACTATACTTTTTAAAATGTGTGTGCCTTACTCATATTATTTCATAAAAAATGAATGATCCTTATTTTGAATTAAAAATATCAAAAATATTTTCCAAAAAACGGTTCTTTCAGAAGATGAAATGTTAAGAATTTAATTTTATTTATTGAAGCTACAAATTACATTTTATTAGGTTTATAATCAAAATAAGCAAAATTATATAATTACAGAATAATGAAAAAAAAGTTTAATACGTAGTTAGTGTAGTGCCAACCAATACAATTTCCGGCTTGTTGAAATCTACACCAGGATAAACTTTGTTTAGCTACAGTACTTATATTTTTCCCTTTTACATAATTTTCCACTTGTATTACCTATTAATGTGAGGTCGACGCTCTCTCTGCAAGCGATATTTCAATTTCACTCTATCCTCATATAATTTACGATATTTCGCAATAAAACATGTGTTTTATTGAATACACTTCTCGCTTTAGTCACATTTTAGTACGTGCTGTAAATAATATTTGCATTATTACTTTAAATTGTAGTCATAAGCTTCCATTACTTGATAGGTATATGAATAATTTACTTTGTAATAAATTACTCACTATCTAGATAATTATAGGCATTCCTATTGTACTGGTTTTTAATGAATTATTTTTATAATTATGTTTCTTTTAATCCGAAATTTTATCATATCAATATTTTTGCCTCTATTCTTGGATTAAAATGGTAGCAATCCATAACGTAAAATATTATTTTATCTGTAGGTATCTTCATTGAAGAAATTTAAACTGAACATATTTTGGGCCTATCGTGGCGCAGGAGCACAAGCGTCTGTGACAGTTTGTGAGTTCGCTTCCCACTTGATGAAATGAAATATAAAATATTTTCAAATAACATTTTTGACATTTTCATTTCTTAGCTTTGGTAACAAGGCAAAACGCGGCGTTGAATTCCGCCACTCAACGTTTTAACACTAGTTAGTATTCTTACCCGGACTTTCTATGATAAATTTAACCAAGCATCTAATATAATTATCAATAACATGAATATTTTATAATTAATGTTAAATATTCAGTCAATGCAGCCTACTTTGATAAGATCAGCACGTCGACAGACTTCCGCAGGGTATCCTTTTTACTTATCATGGCTTTTGACCCCAGTTTTATCACCACTACATCGCGTGACCCAATTCACTTACTATTTTGCACATTATAGTTTCACTCATTTTATCAAAATTAAGTCTAACTCTATCCACCAACTTTGACAATTAACCACTAAGCTCTGTTTTCTAGTATCAACTGACGAACTCAGCGTAATTTAACTACACTCGTGCCAAAATAAACTTTATTTTAATTTAGGAAGTTTCCAAATGAGATTACATTTTAAAACTTTTAAGCTTTTATTCAGTGTCAAATGGAATTAGCTTTAAATTGAAAACGCTAGACAGAACGAGCTTAACATAGTGTTTCCATGATGAACATTAATATAACATTCCTAATAATTGATAAAGTTAAATATGTCAACGTGGGATGTCAACAGTCTGCGACAAAGACGAATTCTGTTGTATTGATTGTTAGGAGAAAAGTTTAATGTTTGATTTTATCATGTTTTCCCTTGAATATACAAACTAACTTAGTTCATCTCTAGCTGTATTACTGTGTTTTTCTATCGAATGTGTGCGACGAAGTGTAATATGATACTCAATAGTTGTTAATTTTGTATAAGAATATGTTATTACAAAATTGGCCTGTAAGGCTTACGTTAATAATACGTCGTTATTATGAAGTCACTGTTTCCCTACCACTATTGTTTGTAAAGTAAGCAAGCCGAATATCTATTAGTAGGTGTATATATTACATAAAAACAAATGGAACCACAAATTTAAGAGTTAAAATATATATCATAATAGACTTTTTAATAAATTTGTTCTTTTAGTTTAGGTGTCGCTCTGACTCGCCCTCCGAGCGTTTCGTACCAATTTCAGGATTGTAGATCAACGATAAGTATAACTAAAAAAAAAGTTAAGTAATTTGAATTTGCGCGTATGCTCTTTATGTGTGTGTTAAATAAAGTTTGAAATATTTTTTTTTTAATGAAAAACCTTTAAGTTTTTGCTTGTTGGATATTATTATTTATTTGCAATGTATATTGTAAATCCTTACTTTGTCCCAAATTTGATAACTGGGTATACCAATACTGGTTTTAAAATGTTACAATTTTTTTTTTATCAAGAAGCCTACAAGAATTATCCTCGTAAATGAGATGTATGTAACATTCATGATGTTATGCGGCGTTGAGTTCGGCCACTCAACTTGCAATGCCTCAAATTCGGCTAGAAGTGGGGAACGGAACGGAGTATCTTAACACTAGGTTCCCAAGTTCCCTCTGCCTACCCTGCCATGTGCGGGGTACAGCGTGAAGCTGAGTGATTTATGATGTATATGTAAACTACTATAATATAGTAGTGTGGTCAAAACTTTAACACTGACATATAATAAGGGTCATGTGTCATACATACTTAATTCTTAGAATATACAGCTATTTGGCCACGACGGTTAAGCTGCAGATAGAAGCTAGTATTTTGTAGTAGTAAAGTACATAAATAAACTAATTCTATATATAAATATATACTTAAAACATTTATTATCAATTTTAAAGTATACAATTTTCTATATAAACTCAAACAAGATACTCTATTACTGTTGAAAACAATCCAACTGCCTTAACTTACTTTTCATAACGAGCAGATACTTAGTTTGAATAGTGTTCTAGGAGACATGACAATACACACTACAGTTCCGACTAGCGACAACTGCGCTTCACAGATACGCTAAACTTTACCGTTAAATGATAATGATTCAAAACATACGGAGCAAAATTGTAACTTTGACACAATACTAAGATTTTATACAAATATAAAGAATTTATTATATATATAAATCTACTATAATTTCTATAAACATCTTAAAATATTTGAACAAAAATCCTATATGTATTACAAAATGTAATAAATAGACATACATATCTATAAATCAAGATAAAATAATAATTAATATAGGTAAAGAACAATATCATATAGCTCTAGCTGTAATACAGCAACAAAACCCAGTCACTAATAGTTAAGATAAATAAAATAAATCGCTGTATCGTATTTTTGCTTTAGAAGTTACCAATGGATCGCATGTCAGAGACAAACTCCCGGTAAAACTATTTGGAAAAGACTTATATTTTATTGAGAGTTTTCTTGACGGGTAAAGAAATGTGATAAATTTCTTTCAATTATATAAAAACTTTTGGGTGAATGATTTTCATATAAATAAGTACACTATATAAATCAAGTGGAACGGAGTGCCTCAACACTAGCTTCCCAAGTTCCCAGGATCTGCCTACCCTGTCAATTGCAAGATATAGCGTGAAGCTGAGTATAATATATAAATCTCTCTGCTACTTTCGGTTTGTTTCTTTCCTTCTATTCATCCGTGACTGAAAAACAACTCACGGCCGACATTACATATGCAAGTTTCTTGAGGTGTGTAAGGGGACAGTAAGGTTGGATTTATATTTCATAGTCCACGCGAATGAAGTTGAGGGCTACAATTTGTTATCATAAAACAATATCAAATGTAGAATAATATGTACGAGTATGTGGAATGGAGATATTAATGGTATAGCAAATGAAAATACATCCTATGTCAGCTCCAGTTGCTTTTATATCCGAAACACAATTTATGTTCATGTGATTTAGAAGAATTGTTTTTGTTTAATTTCTGCTAAACTTTTTTGTAAGACTAAGACATTTTATTTTGATATGACTGAGAGAAGGAATGAAATTGTTTAATAATCTCTAAATGTATAAGTGAATTCAACTTTGGGCAAAAATTAATCAACCCGCCTTTTAAATACCGTGCAGATAAATAAAATATGAGTATTTTATAAAATTTACTCTTTAGAAATAGTTGTTAATGCCGCATACTGGCCACTAGTTTCTAATACAACCTCTAGGAAAAAAAACACCTACGGCGACGGAACAGAACAAAACAATGTTGTCATAATGTTTTATTCAAACCGACGGTTGAACAGAGCTTTTTGTTTGACCCCTAAATGACAGACAGGCGGCAAGACGGAGTAAGATAAATCTAATTATTATTTGTACGTAACTTTTTATTCGGTGTTTTTGCTGATATTATACAGCTGTAAGTAAAATTTATAAAAAAATATGTTAACGCAAAGTTTGATTAAATCATGTAAATATTTTTTAAATACATTTAGATGATTTAAAGACTGCAGATTAGTCATCTAGATAATTTATTTGACTGTTGGTTACTCATTTACATAAGATAAGTACTATAAAGCAAATTGACAAATTTCGTCGTTCTATTTCTATAGTTATGAAGCACGTTTACTAACTCAAATTTACTAGAAAGCATGTATATATTTAAAATACCATAAATTATTTAACGCGTTTAGGATATGAATTCACAACCCAATCACAATATAAACTCAAAAAAAATATAACTATAATTTAAAACAGTTATAATATTATAACTGTTATAAATTATAGTTATATTTTTTTTGAGTTTATATTGGGATACATATATATGTATCCCATGTCAACTTTGCTGTAAATAAGTAGGTACCTAATGACTCATTATAATATCCTTTTGTTGGCGAAAGTCTAGTGGGTGTTGCTGTCATTCAATGTATACAGTAATGGGTGCCATATAGATATTTTCTGGCACTAAGTGTATAAATGTACTTTACATCGGCTTATGTTTGTATGCTAATTATAGCTCCATTGAATATGATTTGCTTTAATGAACTCCGTTGTATACTAAATCTCCACAAATTGCAATAGTCGTTGCATTATGGGCTTATTTTCATCACTAATAAGCAAGCACAAATGTCTAGTATAGAAACAACGTAATATCTAATTTCTAAATGTCTATCTAGTGCTTAAAAACATGAAAAAGACATTTAAAAAAATGTATTGAAGTTACCGATTCAGGACCTGTCATAGCGCAAGGACACAAGCATGCAATGCCACCTACGAATTCGGTTAAAAGAAAAGGAGGTACGGAAGTGTCTTGGACATAGAAACGTAATATTTTAACACTAGTTTTGGGTTGTTGGGTTTCCTCTGCTTCTTATATGCGGAATTCATAATAAAAAAGCAAATATTGGTTACTTTACTACCACCTACACAGAGGACACAAAATGATAAAAATGAAAATATTAGGTTCTTGACGGTCAAATATAGACGAAAAGCATTATTATATATATATTTTCTATGTAAAATGAAAATAAATACACCAAAATACGTTTTTAAAAAACAGTACAACGATAATTAAGTATATATTCACTTATATTTTAAATATTTTTGATAATGTCAAAGTAGAAAGTGATACTGAAAAGGCCTGCTCTGTAATATGCTCACAGTGCTCATAGAGTGCCAACGTTCGGTCTTAATTGTGCTTTTCGCACTCATTGCTAGCGTTATGAATAGTATAATATCACGTGACGTCACTGGCTAGTAGTGACTTACAGTCCTGACGTCCGTGAGCATTGACGTTATTTTGACGTTTAATATATCCTTTACGTCAATTTATCGTCATTTTTTTCAATTGCATAAGCATTTAAAATCTCCATCGGCTACACCACGTATTCCACTCATATTTATATAAAAAAAAGTTTCTTATAGGTACTTACGAATTTGACAATTTAAAAATATTAACCTGTCACATTCGTACGCACGCTCACAAGTAGTCCGAATTCACAGCTAACAGACGTTGGCGCGCTCACTAAATCGGACCGCACGATAGCAGTGTTAGCGTCGTGAGCACTGTGAGCACTATTCGGACCAGGGCCAAATTATCAAATAACTAAGGATTACAATTGACATTGACATAAAAATATTGCCCGAAACTCAAAATCAAATACTCTCTATACAATATCCTTTTTTTAATACATATATAATGTCCTGTTAATGTAAAATGAATACTAAATTTAGTCCTTCTATTAAAGTGATGGTTAAGCTTATAGTAGATAACAACATTAAGTTATAATTTGTAAAATATCATTGCATACCTACTTATTTTCATTGACAAAAAATATCTATTAATTTAAATTTGCGTTATTTTTAACATCGTCTTCAATTATACAAGAAAATAATAAAATTCAAATAATTTTGTTTAATATTGTTTATATTTAAAAAAAAGTTACACACATTCGTATAATAGAAAGATATATTATTCAGGCTTGGTTGTCAAAGAAAGATTGCAGATTGTTATTGTTATATTTTACAGTATGGCTAAAAATGTTGAAATTATTGTAAAATGAATACTCCTAAAGCTGTAAAGTCTGGCGGGTAATCTGCTTGTAAATATGATATCGTAGGTTTGGTTTACACTTAAGAGTATGATTGACCCTCTCTTGGCAGACAAGTGCGGAGTTCAATTCTGCTTCAACACACAGGTACCGACCTAAAAGTGTAAAGCTATAAAAATAATAATCCTGCATCTAAACTTAATGAAACCTGGTTGCATACAACCTTGGTATATATATAATATAGTATTCAATAATAGATATGCATCTTTACCATCTTATATATCATATTATTTGGCATAAAATGCTTCTATATTAATACAGCAAAACCAAAAAAGGGTAATTTTATTTGAAAAAGGGTACAAAAATCATTGCAAATTTACTTGTTTTGTAGGTGAAGTGACACTTGAAAGGCCTATTGAAGAGATTGCAGCAATATCACATGCTGGAGCTCCAATACTTCTTACTGTAGTAGCTGAAGAGGTGCGCCTCTCTAGGGAGGAACCTGAGGCAATGTCTTCAACAGTACAGCTAGCATTCATACTACCTGAACGTGACAATTCACCACCATACTTTGAGAATGAATTGTAAGTTATATGTTGTCTTTGTTTAGTTACACAATTATTATTATTTAGTTTAATATTTAATAGCTTCCTGTATGCAGATGTATCTGTTTACAGGAAGCTTTATCTAATGTAATGCAAGCTTTACACATCATAATCCTTCTTTTAACCAGTGTTCTTATAATCAAAAGACTGATTTCATGATGAGTTAAAAAAAATAAATATTCAAATTAATTTTCAGATACATAAGCTATTTAGATGAAAATGCTCCTCAAGGTACAGCACTTGTATTTAATGATCCTTATATTCCTCAAGTGAATGATAATGATGCAGGAAAAAATGGTGTGTTCTCTCTCACTCTAGTTGGAAATAATGGTACTTTTGAAATATCTCCAACAGTTGCTGAAAGGCATGCACAATTTATTATTAAAGTTCGGGACAACACCATGCTGGACTTTGAAGCTAGAAAATCAGTTACTTTTCAGGTAAATATTTGAATACTATAATCATATTTTAAAATATAAAAGTATTTATATTTATTTGTACTATTTGAGAATATATTGTAAGCTTTGTATCAAAATCAGTAGCTCAGATTCCATTATTTCTTAAAATGTGATACACATTAATCTATTTATTTATTAAACATTTCGACTCCTGAACTCGTTCCCATATCCATAAGTTGACAAATTAGTTTTATATTTTATTAAACTACATATAGATCTATAACTTACCATTTGCCAATAATTTAGATAATATTAATTTATATAAACTATCACAAATTTCAGTAAATAGTATATATAATGAAAATCTTTACTTATTTCAGATTTTGGCACAGGAGCTTGGTCCAGCAACAAACTTATCAGCAGTTACAAATGTTACTGTATATTTGAACGACATTAATGACAACCCTCCTGTATTTTTAGCACTGTCATATGATGTTGAAATACCAGAAAATGTAACAGCTGGTACGAAAGTAGTGCAAGTTGCAGCTGATGACGTAGATACTGGAGCATTTGGCAAAATTCAGTATACTGCCATATTAGGATACTTAAATACATCATTACACTTAGATCCTGCTTCAGGATTAATTACTATAGCAACAAATAATCATGGCTTCGATCGTGAAGCAATGCCAGACTTGCATTTTTTAGTAGAGGCTAGAGACAATGAGGGTGTAGGTTTAAGAGTAACAGTGCCATTAATTATTAAGTTATTAGATGTAAATGATAACCCACCGGAATTTGAGAGGTTGTTATATGAATTTGTATTGTCACCGAGTTTAAACAACTTCACATCAGCGGCATTTGTAAAGGCAGTTGACAAAGACGCTGAGCCACCTAATAATGTAGTAAAATATGAAATAATTGAAGGAAGCGGTGTTGGGAAATTTGCAATCAATGAAGATACAGGTATTACTTTTAAGTACTTGAATTATTGGTAATCACCTTTTTTTTCCCTCCGCCCTGCTTGTCGTTTCACAGGTTGTGGGTTCGATCCCCTCTCGAGGAAATTATATATTAATATTTTAAATTTGAATATTTATATGTTTTAATTTCCATGCTCTGGTAACAAGTCAAAGTGCGGCGTTGAGTTCCGCCGATTAACACGCAATGCCTTGAATTCGACGGAAAATAGGGAATTGAATGGAGTGTCTAACATTAGGTTATCAAGTTACCTCTGCCTACCCTGCCATGTGAGGGATATTTTGTAAAGCTGAAAGGAAAGAAAAGTTAAATTGTTAACAATTTTGTGTTATTTTTCCATTTTTTTGTCTTTAGCTTATAATGTAGATATTACATAAACATATTAAAAGTATATTATTAATATGGCGTTATTTTTAGGTGAATTGTATTTACTAGAAACTTTAAAAAGGACAAAGAAGCAAAATGTATACAGAAGCAAACGTCAATATGATAATGAGGAAGAAAGTGAAGTTTATACATTAACTATTAGAGCTTACGACCTTGGTGTTCCAAGATTATTTTCAAGCACAACCGTAAAAATTTACCCACCAGAAAGTAAAACAAGAACAATGTCATTTATAGTTCCTGGTTCAAATCCAGATAAGAAGAAATTAGAAGAAGTATTAAGTACATTGTCTGGTGGAAAAGTTACTATTGTAGATGTAAAACCTTATAAAGGAGGGGATCAAGGAACTTCAGATTTGAACGGAAAGGAGTCTAGTCAAGAAAAGTAAGTACTAGTGAGCGGAGTTAACTTGTTACTTAATCTAAAAATGTCTTTATTAAAAAAATATATATTAATAATAGGCAGCATCTGACTGCAAAAAACGCACAAGTTGACATTTAATACATTTATTTTATATATACTTACATATATTTATTAATTTCAGAAGCGTAGTAATAGCTATAGTGCATATGGCTGGTACCTCTGCTATTAACGTAGCAAAACTGCAAGAGCAATTAGCAAAAAATATGACTGTTTACTCATCCAGCACAATACATAAAGAACAAACATCAACATCTGAAGATAATTCGGTAATATTCAACTTAAAATATTAAATAATAAAATGTTACAGTAAGACAAGGTGTGATGCTTGTGGGTTTGTAGTCCATTAGGGGATCATTTTAATTTTTTCTTAGTGGTGCTCCTCAACAAGTAACATTGTAGTCAAAAATTCGGGCAGAAAGTAGAGATTGGAGTGTCTTGGCACTATTTTTCCTGTCTATATAGCTTTTTGCAGTAAAAATATTTAATTTACATTTTAATTAAATTCGCTTTATCATTAACATAACAGAGTGTTAAGACACTCCATTCCTTCTCTAACTCCAGTTAAGAAATTTTCGTTCTCCACACTCCGCTTAATGCCTTTTTACAAGAGCAAGGAAATGAAAATATAAAATATTTCAGTCAGTGAGAACAGAACCCACACCCGTTTATTTTACCTTCAACGCTTATTCGCTTATGCGCTATGGGAGAAGAGCCTCTGTAAGATTTGTATTAAAAAAATTTTTATAAAATAATTTTTGTTTCAGGGTGTATACAAAGCTGAAAGCCGTTTGTTATTTTGGTTGTTAATCTTATTGGCGATTTTAATAGCCCTTGTATTACTATTACTTATATGCTGTTGTATATGTGAAGGTTGTCCGTTGTACATGCCACCAAGGTATTAACCATTTTATATTAAATATACGCTTATTTATGTTATTTGTATAAAAACACTTGAACTAAGCTTGCACATTGTTATATTTTAATTGTATAATATTTGGATCATATAAAAGCAAATATAGCAATATCAATATGTTTTTTTCTAATAATACATATTATACATTTGTTCGAAAGTTCTAGAAATGGTTACGTAAACATAAGTTTTTACTACCCAAATGGTGATGTTAAAGAAGATTGCTTTATTTGGATTTATAATATGATGCATAATGGATTTGTATTTATTATATTATATATTGCGTATTTATATATGTAATACTATGATTTTATTGTATGTTTGTTATTAAATTAAAATAAGTTGACTGGAATGTTTTATTATTATTTATTTATAATTAAATATATTTAAAACTAAAAACAAATCACACTATTATCACACTTGTATGAATGCAGCAAACAAAAGCACTTTTTTTCACTCACTCACTCAGCTTCACGCTGTATCACGCACATGGCAAGGTAAGCAGAGGGAACTCGGGAACCTAGTGTTAAGTCACTCAGTTCCGTTCCCCACTTTTTCTACTCATCTCGTTTGAAAAAAGTAAAATAAAAAACAGATAGGTACATAGATATCCATTAATAAATTCTAGGAAAAGAGTGATACGTGTCAACTCCACAGAAGACGACGTGCGCTTAGTTGTACAAGAGAAGTTAGTTGGGAAGGAAAATACGACGCAAAATATAGAAAATAAGTCCATACAAACACCTGACTGGAGGAGGCGGGAGGCGTGGAGCGCGGAACAAACAGACTTAAGGACGAAGCCCACTCAGTGGAAATTTAATAAGAGGAACTTCAGGAAGGATGCGACCAAGCCGGCCTCCAGCCCGGGTGATATACGACAGGATTTTGTACATGCTGCTACCGATAATGACTATAAATATGATGGCGCACGACAATCGTTTCGTCAAAGGTGATTTTTTTCTTATATTTTAAATTAAGCTGAATAAAACTAAAAACGCGATAAGTTGTAGGTTCGATCCCCAGTCAAGGAAATTAAATATTTAATATTATAATTTCTTCTGGCATCAAGGCATAGAGCAACGTTGATTTTCACTACTCTGTACTGCTCACTCAGCTTGAAATTCTGCAAAAGTAAGGAAAAGGATATACGCTCATGTGTTTAAACCTAGACTGACTAAAAAAAGGGCCAATTGAATGTTTTTATAAAAAAATACTCATATTATATATATATATATATATATATATATATATATATATATATATATATATATATATATATATATATATATATATATAATATGAGTATTTTTTTATAAAAACATTCAATTGGCCCTTTTTTTAGTCAGTCTAGGTTTAAACACATGAGCGTATATCCTTTTCCTTACTTTTGCAGAATTTCAAGCTATATATATATATATATATATATATATATATATATATATATATATATATATATATATATATATATATATATATATATATATATATATATATATATATATATATATATATATATATATAGATATATATATATATATATATATATATATATATATATATATATATATATATATATATATATCTATCTATATATATATATATATATATATATATATATATATATATATATATATATATATCTATATATATATATATATATATATATATATATATATATATATATATATATATATATATATATATATATATATATATAGATATATATATATATATATATATATATATATATATATATATATATATATATATATATATATATATATATAAATTAAAATATATATTTTGTTGCTTAATATTAAATATGAAAATGTTATTTCCAGAGACGGGCCAAATATAATTTATACTAAAGAAATGCAATTACAAGAGGCGTTCGCGAATAAACATAAAGAATACATCGAAGATCTAGAAAACGGATACGACAGGATAGCAACGTTACATAGACGTAAAGAACAAGAAAATGATTCATTGAGAAGGCACGAAATTGAGCGAGGTTCAGAAGTAGAAGGATATATCAAATCTGAAGGGGACAGAAATATTCATGGTAAGGATGATCACAAATTAAAACGTGATATGGACAAACATGGCCAATCCTCTTTAGGCAGAGACCAATACTTTATTAAAGAAGGTAACACGGAGATCCTACGTTTAGTTACACGTGGTAAGAATGAAGAAGAACGGTACGTCAACCTTCCCGTTCAACAGCGACCTGTCACTCTAATTCCTCACAATCAGTACATTGTTGTGGACAGTGGAAAGGAAATGCTTATGGAACGATTCATTCGCGAGCAAGGAGAAGAAGCCACTAATATGAGAGAAAAAATGAAAGTTACAGACTTAGATGATATCTCCAACGACAAAGACGTTAAAAGTGTTGGCCGTAAGTCACAAATTGCACAGGAACACCACAGTCTACATGAATATTCAAATTTGCAACCGGATGTGCCAGGATTAGTGCCGCAGAAGTCAGATTACTTACAAAGTGCCCTGTTAGAAATGCAAAATAAATCATCAATTCATCAAGAGTTGTTAGAATCGTCATTACGTAAACAAAACGAATTACTTCATCAAATTCTTATAGAAAGAGAGAGAATGTTGCAAAATCATGAAACAGCATCGCAAGTCGAAAGTAAATTAGAAACTCAAAGTCTTCCTGGACATTCAGTTATGGCTACCCAAACAGAGTGCCATATCGGTACACAAACAGATCCCCATTTAATAAACGAGGTGAAAAGAAAATCAAGAAGCGACAATGATTCGTACAGCGAAGATGAATCACAACCTACTATGGATAGCACCAAAAAAGTCGTATGGTTAAAAAAGAAAAAGCCTAAGAAAAAAATTAAATACCGAGATCCAAGGCGGAGTATACGTGTATACGAACAAAAAAGAAAAATTAAAACTCCTATTATTGAAGAGAGTGATGCCTCACCGTCCTTAGAAAGTGAAAAGCATGTACGAATAAGTAAAACTAATGAGAGGGAGGAAAGAGTAAAACATTATCGTGATATAACCAAAAGTACTGTCACTACTTCAAAGAATGAAACAGTAAGATCCACTCAAATCAAACCATTAGATAGTGATAAGAAACCAAAATTGCGACGAGAAGTGTTAATGGAAATATCAGATTCCTTTGACGATAAAGTTGATTCAGATATGATGCTTCAGAAGTCGAGAATGGAGCGAGATACAGTTTCTACAAGTGAAGAAAGTGTTCAACAAAAGTTTCTTCAAGAGGATGAAAACAGGAGATCGAATCCTAGTGCAAGTACTCCTTCATATGCAGACAAACGAAATTTAATATTTTCACGCCAAGGATCATCAAATGAAGAACGCGACCATACAACCGAGTCTAACAAAAAAATCATGATAACAGACTTAGATGAACCTGAAAAAACTGGTAAAACTACTAAAAGAGACCAAATAAGTAACAAAGATACTTCATTACTAAAAGATACACAGAGCGAGTCAATAAAAATAAATGAGAGCAAACCAGTTCAAAAAAGTTTACCCAGATACATGCAGTGGTACAACAAGAAAACGAACGGCAGTTCTAAACCTTCAACATCTGAAAAGGTAGTGCCAGAAAAACCTAAACGACCTTCCAAAACAAAAACAGACCAAGAAAAAGACTCTAAAGATAAGGCTGGGAGATATGGCAAAATAATCAGCAAAGACAATCAAAATCAAATTGGAGAAACAAAAAAAAACCACAAAGAAAAAGAAAGTGATTTTATACATCCACGATTACTTAAGGAGGGAAGAGTTACACCAGTTCCAGAAGGGCCACTACCTGACGTCCATCCTCTACTGCAGCACTCCGAACATAGATACGAACACCAATACGAAAATCAAAATCCACTTTGTTATATAAAACCAACACATATACCAAAATATCTAGGAGGGCCCTCAGCTCCTAGACGGCAATCTACAGAGCAACAGCCTATTTATGTCAATCAAGATGATATAAAAAATACAGACAATAAAGACATATCTGAAAGTGCGCTAACTCACAGTATATCAATTTCAACTAAATACGACGATGATAAAAAAACAGGAGCTGAGGTGCACGTTTCGAAAATAAATATAGGGGGAGACACGGCCGCCGAAACTTCTAAACGGATTGTATCGAAATTAGACGATAATGACTCTGGTATTGCAATGAGCACGCTGGTTCAACAAGCCGGCAATATAAAAAGGCTACCAATAACAGAGAAAAAGAGTATTTTCACTATCGCCTACGACGATGTGCAAACAAAGCAGCTTCGACCCGACAGTAGCTCCACGTCCTATTAATTAATGATATATTATTTTACTTCGTCATCCAGAGTGCCTTATAGACATTATTTTTCTATAATACAAATTGTATACTTTGTTCCGTCCTATTTATTGAATACAAATTTACGTATTAAATTGTAAATAGATTTTTTTAAATATTTTAAGTGTAAGTAAGAAATTAACTGCCTTTATTTATGACTGGTTTATAAATACCTTTTAATATATGTACGAAACATTTTATTGTATATAATCTAGAAGTAAGGAAACGTAGTATTTAAATTAATAATAGCTTTAATAAATCTGTTGTAAATAAGTATTTCTTCGTCCACATTGCCCGTACTGTTTCAGTATGTAATTCTATATTTGTTATAAAATATAAAGTTATACGACTATATTTACGAAAATGTTTTATTTCATTCCCGTTTCTCCTTATAATATTTATTATTTAACAATAATTGGACCTATGTTGCCATTTTAAAAATAAATGCTACAAAAAATAATTATAAAAAAAAGAAGCCTTGCAACTGAAAATACATACAAGTCGCCAGGATTCTTGAGCTAATCAATCAGTTGTATCTATTGTCAATAACTGATTGACTGCTCATGATTCCTATTAACCAAAACTTTCCTCCTAAAAAACCCTTCAAAGTGAAAGTGAATGTAAATAGAGCCCGCTCGCCTTGATATGCTATAGAGTCGGTTTTTGTGCATCTACCAATAATACGTAAACATTGATTTTGAACTGTTATCCTGTAAACATACATACTTAAATGTTTAGTTAGAAGAATCCAGGTAGTGTCTGCCAGAATTTTGAAAACATTCAAAACATCTGTCTAATCTTTGTAAAATTTAAATGTTTTTCTTTCAGCCTTATATTAAAACGTACCAGTGTTCTATTATTTCCTTTTATAAATAGGTAGTAGATCATAGTCTTTTTTTTAATTTAAACCTAAATATTATATTATGCCACAAAGCTTGTTTAAAACTGACTGTGATTTTGTTGAACATACCTCAAAAAAAACATCAGCATAATGAGCGATCGATCATAGTCTTTTTTTTTATTTAAACCTAAATATTTTAGTATGCTACAAAGCTTGTTTAAACCTGACTGTGATTTTGTTGAATATACCACAATAAAAAAACATCAGCATAATGAGCGATCGATCTTAGTCTTTTTTTTTTATTTAAACCTAAATATTTTAGTATGCCACAAAGCTTGTTTAAACCTGACTGTGATTTTGTTGAATATTCCTCCAAAAATAAAAAAAAAACATCAGCATAATGAGCGATCGATCTTAGTCTTTTTTTTATTTAGACCTAAATACTTTAGTATGTCACAAAGCTTGGTTAAACCTGACTGTGATTTTGTTGAATATACCTCAATAAAAAAACATCAGCATAATGAGCGATCGAAACCTTTTTTTACACATTACAAACATTCTCGACAAACATCCACCATGCCTACATTAAATTACAGCAGGGACAAAAGGACACCTTAAGTGAGCCCACGACCTGTTTTCTTAAAAAAATATCGTAATCCGAGAGGAGGATACTTAATTCTTTAGATTTCATAAATTTTCTGAGATATAAACAATTTTTTGACACAACCCAAGATTTTCTAGTCCAGCCAATAAAATTGTAATCTAATCATCATTATACGTCAAATCAATCGCTCAATGTCCACAAACTCTCTTTCGACTTCACGCTGTTTCCCGCACACGGCAGGGTAGGCAGAGGGAACTTGAGAAACTAAATTTAAGACACACTGGCCCACTTCCATTCACCACTATTTTGAATAGCGGAACGCAACGCCACGCTTTGCCTTGTCACCAGAACGAAGAAATGAAAACATTAAATATTTAAATTAAAAATATTAAATATTTCATTTCCTCGAGGCGACACGTTTGTGCCGCTTGGCCACGACAGGCCTCTATGTCCACAAACAACCTTCAATAATCACAAACCTAATTGTATATGTGAAATAAAGCTAGTCAAATTATCCAGACGTGAGTGGCCTATTCTAAAACCTACTGTATTACTACAAAAATAACCTCACTTTTCGAAAAAATATTCTAGAGGAATTTTATGTTCTCTGACGTTCAAGGAAGTCTTTCGAGCAGGCTTGGCGATAGATATAATAAAAATGTTTATTCACTGTACTGAAACATAACCAGATAAAAGAAACAAGTTAAAAACTTTTAACAAAACAAGCTTTCCATTTAGCAGAAGATATTTAAACATGGAAAAACAAATGGAACCTTTACCAGGATCCCTAGCTTGATTTTTTGTAGCACGATAAATAGTAAACCTCATATAAAAAACCTTTCTAGGGTCAGCTTACTAGAATTAAGTAAAGGACAATTTGATTGTCTTACAAGAACTAGAAATTGATAGACATAATCTGGAGATATACTACACAATAGCTAGTCTATTGTGTCTCTCTACTAGTAACGCCTCTGCGGATTCGATAATAAATCTTGGTAGACGATACACTTTCATCCAAAGCATCGACGCCACATCTCGCCCAGAGACAACACTTCATTAATGCTATCTCATAACTTTCTCCAAGCTTTTCTTTTAGCTAATATTTATGTAGCAGAAATGTTGGTTTGAAGGATGCCTAAATTATATATAAATACGCAAGATTTTCTCAAATTTATATTCAATTCGCTTTTACTCAATTTTACATGCATTAATCATGCAATATATAAAAATATTTTATATGCATTAATATATTTAACTTAACTTATATCCAAAATATCTTTCTGCTTTAGTATACGGGCTAATCCTAATTGCTTAGGTAACTTCTCGTTCCTCGACTTATTTTTTTTCGTCTGGTATTCTAGTCATAACATCCGCGGATGCACATGACTCTTCTCCCAACTTCTACTTCTTCTTTCATTCTCATCTTGAGTTCACTTCAGTTTCTGCTCGGCTACTTTCCATTCTCTCGACCCTTAAATATAGGAAAAGTGTGAAATTTCCATACAAAAGCAGATTCAAAAGAAATTAGCGCCAGCTGATGATTGAGGTCATAAATCAACTTTATTTTTCTTACATATTTTATCCAGAGATGGCAGCTTGTATGATAAATTATGATTTTATTACTAATTGTAATTAAAAATATGCATTATTTTTTTCTTTCTATCCCACTTACTAACAAATAATTTAATTAGAAGATTTTTTTAAACCAATTTATTTATTTAAAACAAAATTGACTTATTTATTGTAAAAGCAAATTTTTTTTTGTACAAAAATACGTTGTTAAAGGTTTACAAAATTTGAGATTTTTTGTGCTTTTGTGCCCTGGACCTTACGGAAGTCGTTTCTTTCATGTTTTCATTCTATCACAATGATGAAATTAATATTAAAAATAAGTAACTCGGTAGTTATAGGTTATGCAACGATTAAAATAAAAATAATATTGTGGCATCTAAATAACATAAAATCTGGAGAGTAGGTAAATCTGAAACTTCTGAGTGCTTTTTCTCTTTTTCATGTCATATAGACACTTTATTAAATTAATTGAACACAGGTAGTATAAAGGTAAAAATAATATTTTAAATGGCTAATTAACGAGTTTTGATAAGAATGACCATATTAAAACACAAGCTTACAAAATTTGTACAAAAAGGAACAATTAAAAACAAAATCATAATTGTTTTATTTGTGTCCGTTCAAAAATTCTTGTTAAATAATTTAAAATTGTTGTAAATAATAATAATAATAATTACCTTTGCATTTGAATTTTACCTCTGTTATTTTAAAGTCACAAATCATCAAAAATCACTGAACTAATTGACAATACGGCTCAAAGTTACGTTACTAACAACATTTTTTTGTTTATCAAAACAATACTAACTATTTCTTTTCTTATCAAACAATAAAAATAATTTAACATTAAGTATTGAAAATGTTCTCATAAAATTTATATGTCTATAATAAAAAATATATAAATTAAAGCAGGCGAAGCCGCAAACGTGTCGCCAGTAATAAAGTAATTAAGAAGATAGTTTGGTTGTTCCGACAGTTACAATTGTTGGTGAGAAAGTAAGTTGCGGGCACTTTTTAGTTTTACCCACCGCCATTGTCGGCTACTTTGGCCCACTCATCACCAGGCTCTCAGATATAAACAAGAGCTTAACACTAAATTTGAATTAAGAGCGTAGCTATTCAATAACAGATGGCGTTGTTATATTGTACAATTTAGTTTTATCCTTTCACCAATAGGTGGCTTAAACTTAGCAAAAAAAATAGCATTAGTTATATTTAGTGGATAGCCCGTTTATTTTTAATCATATTATAAAAGTAAATATTACGCATATTCATTGAATTATTTCGTTACCCGTTTTTAGGGTTCTGTTTTTTAAAAGAAAAACATGAAACGTTAATAGATCGTGTGTTAATAGATACAATTTCTTTTAACGTCATACATATATATCCCACTAGCCTACGCATAGGCTTAGGCTTAATTCCACGGGAAGTGCCCTATAGATTTTGATCAGACGCCGATTTCATACAAAAAGCGGCAGAAATGATGCTTTAATGTAAGTAACTTTAATTATGTTGATTTAGAAGCTTATTTTTTCATGTTTTTTTAGCTTAGATAGGATAGGATCTTAACCTAGTCTTAAGCCACCCTGTTTCAATTAAGATACTTCCGTTTTCTACTATAATCAAATATTTTCTTTCTCCGAGTGAGAACCCACTACCGATTACAATCGCATACTTATGCCCTGTGCCACGCGGCAGCCTCTTTTTATGGTTCTTTTTATGTTATTTACTATGGTGTCGCTCTATGAACAATCGTAGCGTATTGTTGTGTGTAAAAAATTATACGGGACGTTTATTAATGTAATAGATTCAAAATTATCCAAAATCTCTGCGTTTGTCTGCGCTAATCTCAAAAATGGCAAACCAGATTAAAATACAGTTTTCACTATTGTATTTTGGAAATCTTTCTTCAACATTTAGAGTTTTCTTTCAATCGGTTAATAAATAAAGTAGTTACATCAATTTTAAATATTTAATTCAACATATTTTGTCCTTTTATCTGAAATATTATTTTGTTATCTTAAAAGTGATAATGTTATTAGAAAAAGAGAGTAATTGAGATTAGTAAATACAATAGTGTAATTAGAGCGGGTGGGGTTGCTAGTAATATATAAGCTTTCCTCAATGACAGGATTTTTCAAAACAAAAATATTATATTTCGTTTACACCAGTAGTCACTGAGAAGGGCTTGTTTAACCAAACAACCTTATCGCTTCTATAATATTAGTATAGCATAGATTGAATTAGTTGATAAAATATCAACTTGTCTATATGTACATATGTAGGTACATATGTCTCGTTAATAGTACGACACAGTTTAAAGTGACGTTTTGTTGTTTATTTACACAATTTAAATTATTTATCGATTAAGTCTATCAATCCAGAAATGTAAAGTTGAACATTGTTTCATCGAGCACTCAATCATTCGCATGAGCTATTCTTCAGCTCATTTGCGCAGACAACTCGCGCGGAAAATTATTTCTTTTCATATTCCCATTTTTCACGTCTTACTTAAAGTTTCCAATGACTGGGGAGTTTACAATTCCTCTGTTTATTTTTGACGTTTTCCTCCCAAGGAATTTGTTCTTCTTGGCTGTTTGTTTTCGTTAATTGCTTAGGTGCCGTCGGTAAGTTAAGTTTTTTTCTGCATTCATAGAAGAAAAAATAATAATTTGAAGTCAAGACGGTAAGCATATTTGGAAAATTCAAATTAATTCACATCAGTTTTCAATTTAGTTTTATTATTTTTAATTTATGTTTGAATAAAATAAAAGCAACTTCTTATGGAGAAATATAATCAAGTAAAGAAAACGAACATTATTATCATTGCCAATTCTGGCGGAACTTTTATTAAGAAAGTACCAGCGCGACAGAAACAGACATGAGGTATGGAAATTACGTCTCCCCGCGGCGACTTGCTTTCACGGTCCACTGGGTTGATCATAATAAAAACTCGCGCCGTCGCCTTCGCGCGAAGTTTGACCATAAATTCGGTGGTCTCAGTAATCGTCCGCTTGCCGACGGCAAAATTCCTTCCCGACCCTAGATCTACTTTTAATATAATAATAAATATCACAAGAATACACTACTTTTTCTGTAAAGTTTTTTCTCTCTTTGTTTCCCCGAGGGCGAGCCAAGACCATTAAAAAGGTTAGGGCGGGCGGTATTTTATGTGTTTTTAAGTGTGTAACAGTCATAATAGCTGTTGTATGATATCGTAAATTAGACGTAATACATTTTTGTGCTAAAAACAATATCTTCTAAATTTTAGGATAGTTTTGTGTAACATATTACTTTACAACATATTTGTATTCGCTTTTGTCATATACAAATATGTTAAATATATATTTTTATTACACATCCCGAAATTTACAAAGTCATATAGACTGGGTTAAACACGATAAGAGTGTAAATAATATTATATGAATATTCATTATGTGTATATAATCGGTGCCCATTATATATTTTCCCAGTTATATACTCTGAATGTTTGTGTTTTATATGATATTTATATTATAATTTGGCAAATACAAATTTCCAATTTTGTACATACATTAGTCTAAAGATTTTAATTATTAGTACATTAATTATAAGAAATAGCAAAGATTAATTATTTATAAACGAATTAATGACTATAATTCAAAGTAATTAACCTCAGAAGTCTTACTTTGGTTTTTGAGATGTAACAGATGAAAATTGCCAAGTGTCGGATTATACCGCTTACTCTGCGAAGGGTTAACTTTGAAGTATCATTGCGTTTATTAATGGTCAAGTTCAACCCCACCGGGCCACGATTGAAACTGATTGCTTTGAATGAATTATTAAATTGACTCCATTTATTATAAGAAAAATATATATCTCTTAATTATTTCATTTGATGTGTAATGAATTATAAGAGTTATTATTTATTAACAATACAACGAATGTTATTAGGTAAGCGACATATTTAAATTTTTTCTTTGTTACTCTTGATATGTGCATAAGTAAGATAAACCGTCCACAATATTTTTTTCTTTTTTTGCGATCATTGCTTTTTTTAGATTTCGGACAAATGAAATTATATATTTACGACATTCAAAAATTAAAAGTCTTTCGACAAATTTTAATTAATAATTCAATTGTGTTAAATTAATAAAAAATAGTATAGAATGACATTAAACTAAATGTTAGTTGCATAAAAGGTCAGTCATGAGGCAGGGGCACAAGTGTGCAATAGAAGCGTGACAGGTTGTAGGTTCGATTGCCACTCGAGGAAAATTAAATATTTATTTTCATTTACTCACTTCGGAAACGAGATATAGCACGCCGTTACTGCGGAAGTGCAACTGAGGTGTCCTAATGGGAAAGTAAATTCTTAACACTAGGTTCCATATTCATTATGATTTGATAATGTTATGTATGGTATACTTTACACGCATGTTGCTATAATTATTATTTTTATTTATTAAGTATTATCTTGAGAGATGTAAAAATCAAATTGAATGTGTCATATGGATAGAGCTATCCACTGTGAAGATATTTTAAATTCGTTGTTACACCTTACAAAGAATTGTAAAGAATGTAAATATTGTTGCGCTGATTTTCTTATGAATAATAATTTAAATGTACTAAAACAAGCATTAATTATAAGATTTTATTAATTTTTCTGGGTCCACCTCCACGCGTAAAATTGACACTTATTGCTTTTGGCCGAATTTATACGGAAAAACCAATTAATCACGTCGCCTCTATCTTAGCGAAAGCGCAATAAATTCTTTACGGACTTTAATTATTTTCTTATGATTTTAATTTCTCGACACCCTCGTCTAATCTTGGATTTTCGAACAACTGTCTCCACTCAAATTTTTTGACTTAAAGTTCGCGACTTTTATTAATAAAGGGAAGATAATTAATACTACTTAAATGTTCATTAAGTTTTTAAAATGTTATTGAATTTTTCTGTTAGATAAACATTGCTCCCTTGAAACGATGGTGTAGATATTTTTTTTGTTTCATTTTTTACTTATCATAATAATTAAAATGAAAATTTTGTTTCTCCTGATATTATATTGATTCGATTATAATTAAAATACTTACTCATGTGTATTATATACCTACACGTATCCTTTAATAATTATAAATGTAAAAAGTATCGAAAAATATATTAAATAGTGTCGCTTTTAATTTTAAATGATAACAAATTTTCTAAATTAATTTCTTATATATAAATCTATTCAGAACATTTCATAATTGATGGGAAGCAATTATACGAATTCGACCTAAAAACCGTGCAATTAGAGAACCATTTGTCCACAACAATAGACGGTCTTTTCGGGCCCCTTTTCTAGCAATATTAGTGATGACTTCAATAAAAATAATTCTTGTCTTTTAGGCAAATTGCATCGCGAAGTCCAAGGAAAGCCTTTAATTAAGGTTGGCCCCTTCGCCACCCCGTAAACAGCGTTGCGGCCGTCACCTTTTATTTTTGTTAATTCTCGGAGCTCTTTCTTCGCCGCATAAGTTACTTTCACCCTTCCCACCGTGATTCTTTACGCCTTTTTGTCACCGTTTTGAATTCTTTTGAAGAAACCCTTTTGTTCCCATCTGCTACGCCCGTCGATATTAACTCCGCGACGAGTTAAACTTTTTAATATCCGTTAAATTTTGTTACGTTGGGTCTAATACCTTTTAAGGAGATTCTGAAAAAATGCAAGCACTTAACGACAATCTTGTTTAAAAGAAAAAGTACGGCACATTTTTCTTTTTATTCTTATAAAAAATTAACTAACTCTTTTATTGTTTATATTGGGTGTTTTGTACAATAAATTCCACATCATAAAATATTTTGTGAAAAAAATTATGGTATTATGTTTTCTGAAATGAATATCGTGGTCTTTGCGAAGAGAAGATATTTGCTTATAAATAAAGCTTCCTGTTCAAAAGGAATAAATGAAAAGATATTTCTTAAGATTCATTAAATTATTCACAAGGGAACAAAGAAAAATAATGTAAATTAGATCGAAATGTTTAAAAAAAACTTGTTTGGAAACACAAGATCGTGATGGGGCCGCAGTTGTCGGGACACGGAATTTTTAATCCATTTCCCGCAGTCGATTAATATTCAGAGCTCGGCCGGTCTGGTTCATCTCCTTTTCCATTATTGCCTGGACGCCATCGTCTTCTACCTTCACTTTGATTTTCAAACTAATTATGTTCCTTTTACATATAATTGCCTCAAAATTTTATTAATATCAGTGAAAAAATGTGTCTACATTAAATATTTAAAATAAAAAAAAATTTAGAGGATTTAAATAATAAAAAAATATTCTATGATTTTTAAATTGTTGGCTTGTCTTTTTATACATATTCAAAACCATTGGACGCATTTGAATGTTTTTTTGCTGTACAGCCCTTAAGCCTGGACAGGGTCAAGTTTTAATCGATCTTTAAGTTTAGAACGTTTGATGTAGAGCCATAGTGGTCCAGTTACACTATAACAAATATAATAATTTTGAAGCATGATAAGTATTTTGCATAGGTATATAAAAATTATTTGTCTCAGACATGTCGTGTTGGACGCCCAGCGAGGACTACGGACTGCACGCTCATATGGCTGCGTTGAAGCTCTCGAAAGCGTCAGGAGACGTCGTGCGAGCAAGCTTTCGTGGCCCCTACCTGTCTCTAACGACTAAAACATAGTGACATTGGAGTAAAGATACGTGCAAGCTCCCCTGCACGTAAATTTTTCGCTACACGCAGATCATGCAGTATTCTTTGTTTCATTATAATCCGACTTGGTGGTATTGTAGTACTATTTTTTAAGATTCATTAAACACCTGGTTAAGAACCATAATAGCGAAACCAAGCGAAAAGAAATAAGAAAATGCTGCCTAAACAAAGTGAACAGTTTTTATCGTCAACAGTTTAAGTTGACAAAAGAAAGCTAGTCGTGGCGTAGTCGACCAGCGTCTGACTGTAACCTAAAAGATATTCCTTAACTTTCATTAAATGGTTGCAAGTTCCCTTTCCATTCACGTTAACATGTAGATACTAATACTTATACTTGAATTGATTATTCTTTTCCGTTCCGTCAAGCAATGTCTCAAAATGTTGGCTTTAAATTGATATGAAAATCAATATAGTAAGTAAAGTAGTACAAACATGCTCAGTTAGTCCACACAAAGGAGGTTGCGAATGGTCACTTATGTAAAATAAACCTGATGATCAATCTATTAATTCATGTAAATTACAAACTACCAATTAAACTGCACTAGCAATTACGCTAACATAAACCTATTCTCCTACCTGCAACAGCAATATTGCCTTAATATATTCAATATCCGAGGAAATGAT